>JAODAL010030054.1:0-50615 GCA_025379985.1 Phyllomedusa bahiana | reverse complement strand
CTATAAATTTCACCTGTGGGAAAATTCCCAAAATTTTGGGGCGGGATTAAAATTTAAAACGAAAAGGTGGCTCTATCAACAATTCGGGCCCTGGAAAAAGTGCAAAAAACACGTATCTGTAATGAAAATTGGGGAAAAATAAAAGGGTTTTTTTGGCCCCTAAAAATTTTCCCCGTGTGGTAAATACAAAATTCCCTGTATTAAAAATTTAAACTCCCAAAGTAAATCTATCAAAAAGGGGGGCTGGCCTGCCCAAAAGGTAAAAAAAAACACGTATCTGTAATTTTTTGGGAAAATAAAAGGTTTTTTTGGGGCACCTTTCAATTCACCTGTGGTGACTAAAAAATTTGTTTGAAATTAAAATTTTAAACCCTGCAAAGTAATCTATCAAAAAAAGGGGCCCCTGGCCCCCCCCCAAAGTAAAAAAAACCCCTACTAAATGTTTTGGGGATAATAAAAGGGTTTTTTTGGGAAACCTAAAAAATTAAACCTGTGGTGATTTACAAAATTGCTGTATTCAAATTTAACTGAAAAAGTAGATCTAAAACAAAGCGGGATGCGCCCAAAGTGAAAAAACACATATCAAAAAAGTATTCGGTAAAAAAAAGGGAAATTTTTGGGGACCTTTTAATTTCACCTGGGGGTGACTAAAAAATTTTTCTGTAAAAACAAATTAACTGAAATAGTTTCCTATAAAACAAAGGGGCCTTTCGCCAAATTCAAAAAACACTACTAAAAATGTATTGAAAAAAAAGGGTTTTTTTTTGGCCCCCTATCAATTCACCTTGGTGACTAAAAAATTTGGGCATTTATTCACATTTAATTTGGAAAGGGGGGGCCTAAATTGAAAAAAAAGTTTGTGGCCCCAAAGTCAAAAAAACACGTATTTTTAAAATTTATTTTGGATTTTTACAAGGTTTTTTTTGGCACCTATAAAACCTTTTCGACTTGCTGGATTTTTAATTTAAGTACAAGGGGTTTTAAATAAACCCAAAGGGTTTGGAATGGGAAAAATTTAAAAAAAATGAACACCTATTTGAAATGTATACGATAATAAAAGGGGAGTTTTTTGCCCCTAAAAAAAAGGACCTGCAGTTACTAGAAAAGATTGTACCTAAAATTTAAAGCTGCCCAATATCCAAAATATTTCAATAGAAAACTGTTAAAAAAAAACTTTTTGGCAATGTCTACACTAATTTTGGGTAATTTTTATCCATATTTTTTTATAGAGCTTGTCTTGTTCGCCCCGGGGTCCCCCCCCTTCCGCTTCCCCCCGGACTTTCCAGCGGTGGGATGCTTTTTAAAAATTTTTCTACCTAACTAATAAAATTTTCCCAATCTCAAATCAAAACTAAATTGTAAGGATCACGGCAAATATAGAGGTTTCTCTGTAAAGAAAAAAAATAATTTCGCTGAGTGTTTGGACACAAAAGACGCACGTCCTTCTGCTCGGAACCCCTGAAGACACGAGGCTGAACGGGAAACGCTTTTTCTAGTAAAACAGGTCATTGATTTTCCACCAATCGAAACCCCAATACACATCCCATCATGACGCGCACACACTTTCCCCCCCGCTCTATTCGTAATCTGATTTTTTTGGCCGCCAAAATTTAAAGGGAAGCCCCGAAAAAGGGCCTCTTAATAATGTGCACAGATTTAACCTAAATTATTGCATGACTAAAAAACCCGATCACAAAAAACGTCCATTTCAAACTTTGTCGTAATAATGTCAACCTAATTGGGGCATTTGTTTTATTTATGGGTGGGGGGACGAATTAACACACACACTGTAAAAAATAAAAAATGCAGGGGGGGTGAATGTTGTATGCATCACATTTTGAAAAAAAGGCAAAAAGATAATAATTAAAAACTATAAAAAAAACTTCCCCAAAAAATTCTGTAAAACAAA
The DNA here is from genome assembly GCA_025379985.1 of Phyllomedusa bahiana. Classification (NCBI taxonomy): domain Eukaryota; kingdom Metazoa; phylum Chordata; class Amphibia; order Anura; family Hylidae; genus Phyllomedusa; species Phyllomedusa bahiana. The sequence continues at coordinate 48,706 of JAODAL010030054.1, read as the reverse complement.
AGTTTTTAGTTACCAAAAAATATTAAAAACGTCACTGTAAAAATACAAAATGCCACTTTGTGATCTGGGATCAAACAGGTTTAAGGGGCATCTGTGGCCAGGCAGTTAGCAATGTCCATGAAACTAAAAAGGTATTGAAAACCCTTTTTCCCCCACTTTTTTAAAACTGGGGTCTGCAGGTTTGGGGCTCATCTGTGGCCCAGCAGATAGCAATGTCCCTGAACAAAAAAGGTGGTCCAAATATCCTTTTTCCCCATTTTTAATTGGGGGTCTACAGGTTTTTTAAAGGTCAACGCGGGCCAGGACAGGGATATCAAAGTCCAGTGGAAAAATAAAATGGTGGTTGAAAGACTCCTTTTTCCGGGACTTTTTTAAACTGTGGGTCAGAAGTTTAATGGTCATACGGGTACAGAAAAGGTATATCAATGTACAGTGAAACTAAAATGGTGTTGAAAGACTCTTTTTTCCGGCCTTTTAAATCTGGGGGTCATGCAGGTTTTTGGGGCCATGCGCGTTCCAGGACAGGGGAAATTTAAAGTCCTTCAAGTAAAAGATGGTTCAAATCTACTGCCCTTTTGGCACTTTTTTAAATTTGTGGGGCATGCAGGTTTAAGGGCATGCTGTGGTACAAAACAGGGTAGTGAAATTCGTGCTTTTTTTCTGTGACTTTTATAACCTAATTGTGTTTCCTAAGTGTACACTATCCATTTACGTTGTGGATTTAATTTCCCGCTTTTCCAGCCCGTTTTGGGGGAAAATGAAGGGGTTTTTTTCCTCCCATGACTTTAATGGTATCGGTGATAATCATTTTGGGCTATCGGAAATCGTCTTGATAATTGCCCTATCGAATCGACCCCATGACAAAAATCAAGTAATCGCTCTCATCTCCCCACGTCCCGTCCCCTCCCCAACATTTTTCAGCATCTGCCCCCGGGCAAAGCAGGGGAAGACATTATTCACCCCCTATCCTCGAATGGCCTCAACAAAGGGCGGGTGTCACGCATGAGCCCCACGGGCTGACATAAAGTTACACGGAGTATCCTGCCCCGCCGGGGATCATAAAAAAAACTTTAATGGTTTTCTTTTTCATACAGGGTCCAACTGTGCACGGGAAAATTCCCAAAGGGGGTGAAAAACTACAAAGGGGGGAGACCCTTCTGCCGCTGAAACTCAGGGGGTTTTCCGGGCTTTGTGGGAATGGATGAAGTGCATACAGTTTCCTGGCCATTTTCAAAATCTTCAAAGATCGGGGGAAACTTCAGGAATTTTCCCCAACCAATTAAACCTTGCCCCAAAGGGGGCACAGGGACCCCCCCTCCTCGGTGCAGCGGCGGACACCATTTTATCCATTGTCCGTCCCCAGGGTTTCCGATTTTTCATTTGGGCGCGGAAAAACCCCCACACATCGATTTTTGCTGCGACCGGGCATTTCCCCCCTTTGATTTTTTTCGCCAAGGCAACCGGGTGTAGAACTGCGGACACCGCTATGCTCAAAAATTTTTGGTATGATGGAATACTTTTGGGGGGCTGAATGGGGGGTGGTTAAAGAGGGGAAAGGGGGACTTTGGGCGCAGGACCGCTTTTGAAAACAGGAGGGGAAAGCTGTCTCCTGTCCAAATTTTTGGGTGTGCCGGGGCAGGAAGCACATTCCCCCCTTTGGGCAGAAAAGGACATTATGGCCGACCGTAGTTACGCCCCAAAAAGTCCGCGCTGCCGTGCCCCTTGAACAAACGGATAACTAAAGGGACTGGCCCCCCTTTCTGTTCTATAATTTATGAAGTGTGGTACGTTTTTTTGGAAAATAAATTTACGGTTTGGGGAACTCTCCATCTGATCGGCCAACCATTAGTTTTCTGAATGGTGCAAGTCCACCATTGGGGAAGGGGGGGACTGCGTACCAAAAATTTTTGGACGGGGACATGGTCAGTTTTTGCACCTTAGGGGGGTTGACACTATGTTTCTTTTTGAAATCGCCTCGCTGAACACCGGCCCATGATAGAAAGGGCAAGACCTAACCGGAGATGAGGCAAAAAAAACAGCTACTTTCTGCAGAGTGGGGGAGTTGACTGGCGCAAGGGCATCGTGCCACGGGATGTTGCTGTTCCTGGGGAAGAGGGACCACCAATCGAGCATTTTCTCCCGGCCACTGGATGGGTGACCGCATGTTTTTTACGCAGGGCCGTGGTCCAACGTTAGCCCCTGGATCGCTTCACTTTTGCCCCGATTTAAAAATAAATCCCATATTCGCCCCCCTGTTTAGCAAAGAACTCCACACCGCCGATATAAATTTTACCACCAACCTCCGCACTGATGACTACCCCTCCCCCCCTTTGGGCGAGCCCCTTCCCCGCTACTTTTTTGGGACCTCGAAGCGAGTTTTCTACCGTGGCCGGCTTGGCTCCCGACCTCCACTCGCTACCCGCGACCACCCAACAAACCCCCCTTTTTGGGGTGCGCCGTCTGACGCCAAGCTGACGGGCCCTTCTCCTGACGATGATGAAGCCCTTGCTTCACCCCCCCAATTCGGCGGGTAAATCATCACTATTTGGTTTTTCTCGCACGCGTCCCCATCATGGGCTTGGTTTTTCAAGGCGACCGCTCACAACAGACCTCCCATGCCCCCTCCCACACTAACTTTGCCCCTATGCAAAAAGGGGTATTTCCCCCCTTTCTTCGCGCCAAAAAGCGCGATGCCCCCTCAAATTTTTCATCCCGCTAAAAAAGGGCCTGAGCCCCAGACCAATAGTAGATCCTAGGAGGGGAACCGGGGGGACAGAGGGGGGTTGAGGACTGTGAGGGCCACTGACCCCTCTTGGGCCCGCCAACTAAGGGTTTTGTTCTTCCCACCACCTTTTGGGGTGGGGTTTTCAATGTCATCTGGGGGGAGTGGATGACCATACCAATTAAGTCCCTTGGGTTCTGGTCACACACGGCCGCTAGATGACACGGGAGTTTGCCTCACCGAGTGACCCCCCCTGCAACGTCCCCTTCTGTGCTGCGACCTGGGCCTGCTCCCGGAATGTTTGTGCCCCTGCCACCCGCAGGGAAGAGCCCACCCCCCTCTTGTCTGACATACTGCTTGTTCAAAATTACAGACATTTAGATGAAATATCTTATTATAAATAAAACACCCTGTTTTGACTCCAAATAACCCACTAACAAGCTTGGGGAAAACCCCTTTGGGTATAAATTGCGCTCCACAAATGGGAAAAAAGACTTGTATTCCCCCTTTTAAAAACATGGTTTTTTTACGAATATAAAAGCACAAACAGGGTTTAAAAACCCCCCGGTTATGAATTATGTACAGGCAAAATGTCTTCTTGGGGGGTGAAAAAAAACATTTTTTTAGTGACACAACACAGAACAACCTTAATTAACCCCGGATTTAAATGCGCAAAAAAAATATGGCCAACAATTACCAGCTTTGTACGTTTAAAAGGCGTGTTTTTACGGACACAACAAAAAAAAAACTTTAAATTAAACCCTTTGGTTATGAAAATTTTGTACACAAAATTTTTTCTTTTTGGGGGTGAAAAAGAACTTTCTTTTTGTGACCACAACACAGAACAAACTAATTAACCCTGGATCTAAATTGGGGGGTACAAAAAATAGCAACCAAAAATTACCAGCTTTGTAGCGTGTTAAAATGGGGATTTTACGGGACCAACAACAAAAAACTTGTAATTAACCCCCCGTTATGAAGTATGTACAGGGAAAATGTTTCTTTTGGGGGTGAAAAAAAACGTTTCTTTTAGTGATCCAAAGCAAACAAGCTTTAATTTAAACCCCCGGATCTAAAATTTCACAAAAAAAAACAAACCAAAATTAAGTGGTATTTTGGGTTTAAAAACGCTGTTTCTTTAAATGAAACAACAAGAACACTTAGAAACCCTTGGGTATTCAAGTTAAGAAAATGAGCAATAGCATTAAAATGTATATGCGGATTGGATGCACACTGGACTTCAGTTTTAATATCCCAAAAACCGAATTATAACTTTAAAGGCAGTCCTGGACGCGTGACAACCCCCCAAAAAACCTGTATAAAAGGGTTTTTTTTGTTGAGATTCACAACACCGGGCGCACCTTCCAAACCAAAAGTGAGAGCGGGAGACTCCCACGTTTCGCCCGGAAACTTTTAAAAATGGGGGGGATGTCACAGAAACCCGCCGTCTTATTCTTCATCTCTGCAATGTCATTCAGGCTACTCCTTTTTCTCCCCCGAGTCTTTGCCCGTAACGCCTTGCTCGCAGCCATTTTATCATAAAAAACACACTTCATTCCCGCGAAATTACCCCAAACTTTGACCGTTCAAACGAAGTTTTCCTGAAATTTTAAACGAATTCCACTTTGTTAAAAACAATTGCCCATCTCTAGTAAATGGAGGTAAAAACAAAATGGGAACAACAGGGCTTTTTTTAGAGAAGTGCTCGTATTCGGAAAATATCCCCAAATTACTTTTCCCCTTAATGAAGCCCAAAATTTTTCACACTTTTCTCTAAATACGGTATACAAAACTCCACTCTTTCTATTTAAAATAGGCCTTTGGGGGGACTTCTCATATCAAAGATGTGTCAATGAGGATTGTCATATTTTGGGAGTGCACAGTGTTAGGGAAATTTTGGAATGAAGTTTTAGAAATAATTTGTTCTGTTCATGATATTTCTATTCATGCAGAACCCTAGTCATGCATAAAGGGGTTAATTGAGGGATCCACGCAGAATTCTATGGTGTCCCTCAACATCTCCAGACTACTCAATGTTGCTAGAAAGCTTATTGTCTTTCACTGGATCCGACCTAATGCTCCAACATCCAAAGAATTTATCAACAAAGTAAATTCTACATTGAGATTGGAAAGAGAGGTTTATGTTAAATGAGACACCACAGCTAAATTTGAGAAAATATGGGGCCCATGATACTCTAATTCGTTACTGAGATTACCCTTTAGTTTGTTACTGAGAGATAGAATTGCTTTTCTGCCTAATTTAGCTCAAAGAGGTACCTGATAGTCCATTAATATTGTCTACATGCTACTCCAATGTTCTGCTGCTATGTCCTGTTCTGGAGAGGAGGGGAGGGAGTAAGGGTATGGTTTTGTTTATGCCACTGTGTGGCCTTGTTCTTATTTATGTTGTATTGTGTGTTGATTTATGTATAATAATAATAATATACAAAGATATGCTTACTCATATTATATGCTTTTCAAATATGTTAATTCAAATGTATGTCATTGTATCGAAAATCTGTTAATAAAAATGATCTAAAAAGAATTCATAGGGCCCATAGCAAAATGAGATGGGCCCCACCACCTAATGACAATAAACTAAAACAGCAGCATAGGTAGCAGTTATTAAGGTATAAATAATACTTACATATATGAGAGCCCACATAGTAGTGTTAGAGAGCAGAAAGACACCAACTACTTGTTCCCAACAAAAAAACAATGTTCTTGTACCTTAGTGGGGCTCCCTCAACTTTTAGGTCCCACGGTTGCTATGGCTATAGATACGCCCATAGGCCCCATTTTTTTCTCTGTTGCACAAGGAATAATAATGCTTTAAACCTAATAATTTTCCAACTTCTCCATACACTTTATCCCTACTAAACTAAACTAAACTCAGAACCTTAGTGTTGAGAGGCAGTAACACTAGCATGGAGCTACAGGCTAAACTGTTGTCTATGTAAGTATTTTTTTTTTACTTAAATGCTTTCATAGTCTTTATTACTTACAGGCATATTGTCTTGATACAAAGATTTCATAGTATAAAAAACAAATGTAAATTATATTTCATTTAATATTTGTTAAAAATAATAATGGTTTAAAGAAATACAATAAAAACATTTTGTTAAATTATCATCACATAACAGTAAATAACAACCCACAAAATGCACTCAACACAATATATATAAAGTGATTGATAACTGCAGTTAAAAAAATGGCATTAAAATGTTGCCTAAAAGAAAGAAACTGTTATCTGACATTCAAAAAAGAAAGACCTAACACTGCTGTATTAATATAAAAATAAAAAAAGTTTTGAATGTTGAAATGTTAACAGGCAAAAACAAAGAAAGTTCTTCTGGCCATCTAAACAAATATAGCACACAATTTTTAATTACTAAAAAGGTTAGGCTAAGTTCATCCCTGAATTAGGAATTAATTTTTTAAAAACACTTGTTTTTATTGAACAACATTCAGAAATACAAAGCCTGTTTTAAAAGATATCATAAATCAGAATCATGAATACATGATAAGTGGAGCTCATGGATATAGTATATAACCAAAGTACACAGAATTAGGGCTTGTCCCCACGGCACAAGTTATTTGTCGCTTTTTCAGACGGTTTGCGGTTTTACAAACTGTCTAAAAACCGAAAGCAACGCTCCCACATAGACTTCAATGGAAAATCCATGCAGCAGTCCCAGGTCAGAAAAACTTAGAACATGTTCATTCTTCTGCCCGGTTTTTGGGCAGACATGAACATGTGGGTGCAAAGGGGGAGGGCTTGAATCTGCAAACCGCAGAGTAAAGCTGCCCCCCTGCGTCCCAAAAAGACCAAAGTATTTGGTCTTTGCCGTGTAAACGCAGCCGTACAGTTCAGAAAAATAAAGCAGATAATTAGTAGTAACATTAGAACCTTCAAATGACAAATTTCATATTAAAACAAATAATGAGCCTCATCATTTAATCACTAAGAGAAAGTAGTATGTATATAGGGAGGGAGACATAAGGGGGTAAGGGCAGGAAGAAGGGTCGGAATCATGGTCAAGGCAGTCTAGGATATCGAAAGTGTGGCGATATTTCTCAAACCTAACGGTCATTTGGGAAATGCATTACGTTATGTTTGGGAACATCTGCATACAACTGTCCCATGAAAAGTGCAATTTTCTCAGAGTGTTGCTATGTTTGGCTAGGGTGCGTTCAAATAAGCAGTTGGTGGATATTGCTGACTTCATTGCTTTGTGGCAAAGCCTTTTTAACATTATAAAATGGCAAAGTATGCAGTCTAATTTCCAGCAAAGATGTCTAAGATTACAAAAATTTGGCTATGTAGTTGCCTCTCTAACAGTAACAGTAAATGGGGTCTTCACATGCTGCTTTATTTTTAACCAGTACAAAGTGTTCTTCTAGTGCATGACGCTGTAGGCACATCTCCTGTAGTTGTACTATATGCACTACCAGTTATGTCATTCACTGTTGTTATTGTTTGTGCCACATCCTGTAATACAACAACCCTTAGAATACCACTGATGTGCCACTTTCTGGTCTCAGTGATCAAATAATGCCTATTGACTGATTTTCTCCAAATCTGGATCATCTAAATCCAGACTCACTTCAAGGGGAAAAATCTGTTCATTGCACTTTGTAAACCTGTACTATTGCCTTGAGGCAGTGGGAGAGTCTTCAAATGCTTCTGGATCTAATCTGGATCTCTTTCCTCCAAAAATCTAGATGAATCAACTATTCATCTATGAACTGCTGTATGGTCCCTGGAACCTTTGTTAACCCAAAGAGCATCTAGGTAAATTGAAACAGGCCCATGTGGTGATGACTGATGTTTTTTCCTTTTATTCTTCCTTTACATGGACCTGTCAGTGCCCAATGTCTCTAGCTAGAGACCAGAATTTTTTCTGTACTTGCATGATGCACTGGCCCATTAGCTGGTGCTTTTCTTGATGACTTTTATTCAGCAACTCATTTACATATTAGTACAGGGCAGACTGCATACTCCTATTGTGCCACCAAATTGGAGATGCATATCTGGTGTTGATGGTTAATTAACCAATTACCCACATTGGACGTATGAGTATGTTCTGATGGTAAGGGGCTGTGTAGCAGGATCACAGCGGAAATAGGGAATAGTGGTCTTGTGGGATACGGGTGTTAGCTGCTAATTGTTAATTGCTGCTAGTGTTGGATCCACAGCTGCACTGCATACTATTGCTGTGTAATGTCTTCTGTGCTGCTGTACATTCTAAAAAGTATGATACAGAGGGACAAAGGAACAAGGCCTTCTATTTCTATTCTAATGGGAAACATTATAGCAGCTAATCTCCACCCCCTCTGGAACTAAGCTAAGGGAATACTAATACTTGCCTACAAAAATGCTGAAAAAAAACAAATTCAAGTCATGTAATGACCTGAAATACAACTATTTCTCACATTATTAATTCAGATTTTACCCAAATCCTTAGCAAAATGTACATGTATTTTCAAATCCCCCTTTATATTCATTGGACTACATATGTTAGCGGATTTTTAGTGCATAATTCACACTGCAACAAATATGGCCACTTTGGAACTCCCCTTTAATGTGTTAAAATTTTTAGGGAACACAATGAGGGGGAAAATACAAGGGGAAAAAAGAGCCAAAAATGAAGAGTGTGTCATGTTTACCTCAACATCTTTTTATGTTTGGAGAAAGAAACATGGCTAAACCAGGTGATAAACTGGTCAAATTAATTAGAGTACCTTTTGCTGGAAATGTTTTGTTGTATTTGTTTCTAAGACATGAAGTGGTGTAAGGAAAAGATGACTGCTTAAGGCCATTTGCACGCTTTGAGAGTCCATTGGCAATGCCAGTAAATGGGGCTTTCTAAACCTCATTCTCATGCTTCCAAAAAATGACTGCATCTTGGTTTTTAAAAACTACACAGTTTGTTATGCGCGGGTTCCCCACGAAAATAAGCTCAATGGACAATCTTTTCACCAAAATTTACAATAGAAATGTGAGTTTCAGCTGTGGATTTATTCTGTTGATTACTTTCTAAATCCACAGTGGGTTTTCCTACTCCAAATCTATACATTGTGCTTACTATTTAATTACTGCATCCTACCACATTATTGATACATTTCTCTTATGTAATTAAATTTTAGCAATATGGATGATTCCATAGTAACCTAAAATGTGCCCTTAGACATATGTTCAGTATTGTAGATGTTTCATGGCTATAGTTGAGCTTTGCTTAAAGACTTTTACGTTTTTTTTTTTTACTTGTAAATGCCTAATACATTATGGTTTTGTGTTTTTTTTGTAGCTTTTCTTCTTATTAAGAGCAATAAAGGAAAAGAAAGAGACAACACTAAACAAACCATGTCAAAGTCAAAAAAGGGGCTCCAATAGGGTGAAATCCGCCCATCTTACGGAATCCACATTCTCATAGAAAAACATGGATTCTGCCCCCTTCTCCGACCCTTTGAGGGGGAAAAGGACATGCACTTTACCCCGGGCGGTCCCCCGGTGGTAAGGAGTTGCAGGGCTGCCGTGAAATTGGGGGCAAAATCCCCCCCTCAATTACCCGGGCAATAAGCCGTGTGAACATCGCCTAACTGTTATGCGGTATCTTAATATAATAATTAACAGACTCTGAGAATAAGACTGTATACACAATTTTTAATGGTGTGACATGAGATTTTAATGGGCCTTTTTTCATTTAGGTGTTGTGTGGCACTTGAGATACAAACTGCTATTAAAAAAGATTGTTGCTAACTAGTGTTGAGCGATTATTATCAAAAGGGGAAACGGCACAGTTTTTATTTGACAAAATTTTTTGACAGCGTAATTGGGTTTAAAATCTGTGACACTATTAAATCGCGCCATTTTCGCCTTCCTGTCATTTTGGGGGCCACAAATCAGTTACAGAATAGAGCAGGGTAAATTGTGTGTGCGACGTCTGACGGGGATGTGTATGGTTGCGATTGGCTGGAAAAATCACAGACCTCGTTTTAAAGAACAGCCCTTCTTTTCAGCCTCAGTGTCTCTAAAACGTCTCAGAGAAAAGGACGTGCCTCGCTTGTGTCCAAACAGCTCAGCGAAATGAATTATTTTTTCACAGGAAAGTCTATGTTTGTGATCCTTACAAAATTTGTTAGATTAAGATTGGAAATTTTTTGTAGTTAGGTAGAAATTTTAAAGGGGCATCTACCGCTGTAAAGTCATGGGGGGGAGCGGAGGGGGGGGGGGGGCCCGGGGGAACCAGACAACTCTATAAAGAAACTGGGTAAAGTTCACCAAGACTTAGTGTAGACATTTCACGCAATAGCTTTATTATAAAAAAAGTTTTTTTTTTATTGGGAAAATTTCCTGGATATTGGGCGCCTAACTTAATTAGGATAACATCTTTTTAGTAACTGCAAAGGCTCTTTGTTAGGTGCAAAACTCCCCTTTAATTATCAGTATACTTTCAGATAGTGTTCATTTTCAATTTTGCCCTTCCCCCTTTGTTCAATATCCCCTGCAGTTTTAAAATTGAATCCAGCAATTTGTAGTCAGCACAGGTTGATAGGGCCAAAAAAACCTTGATTATCCGAAACATTAAGAAAATGTTTTTTGACTTTGGCGCACTACGCTTTGGTCATTTAGGCACCTTTTCACTTAAAAGTGAATGCAGCAATTTTGTAGTCACCACAGGTGAATTAAAGGGCCAAAAATACCTTTATTATCCAATACATTTAGATACGTGTTTTTTCACTTTGGGCGGCCCGCTTTTTTGATGACTACTTTGCAGTTAAATTTGAAACAGCAATTTTTTAGTCCCACAGATAATTTATAGGGCCAAAAATACCTTTTTAATATCCGTATACATTTCAGACAGGTGTTTTTTTCACTTTGGGTCAGAAAGCTTTGTTGATAGATCACTTTGCAGTTAAATTTGAATCCAGCAATTTTGTATCGCACAGGTTATGATAGGTCCCAAAAACCTTTTAATATCGAACTTTTCCCAAAACAGGTTTTTTTTTTTTCATTTTGGTCAGCAAGCTTTGTTCATAGACTACTTTGAGTTAAATTTGAAAACAGCAATTTTGTTTTAATTTGGGGATTTGAGAATACTGTGATTTGCCGTTTTTTTTTTTTAAGAACTTTCCAAAACCCCATTTTTTATTTTTGGGGCATTTCGGGGACACCCAATACTACAGGTCCTATTTAAAAAAAATGTTGTTTCTAACAGACATTTGTTTCTTCACAATTGTCAAGAGTGGCTCAAGGGTGATGGTGCTGTCAGAAACAGGGAAAAGGGAGGACATGTTAATGGACACATATTGCAAAATGACTTGTTTTTGCAAGATCTTTAACATAGTTATCAATCCCTGTATTGAGACAACCCATTTAAAACAATTAAAAAAGAGAAACAAAGACATGGTGGGATTCCATCCTATTTTAAAAATGTTAAACTACTAAAAAACTTGCATATACAAAATAGCTGGTAAAAAAATTCCTCTGAGTTGTACAAGGGGGTACAGGAAAACTTGACCAGATGTTTGGTTATTCAGAGTACATGGAGTAGGGAGCACGGACAGAGAACAAAGTACAGAGACCATTTTCCTCCAGCACGTTGAGTAAAATGAGAAAAAAAAATGCCAAGAAAAGGGCACCGGGTGGAGCGTTAACCACCAGAATTTCCAAGTGAAGCTAAATTTGGGTCCCACTCATACGGAGGGGCAAGCGCTACCCAGGACAAGGACAGCATATGTCCAGTGAAACTAAAATGGTGGTTGAAAGACTCCTTTTTCCGGCACTTTTTAATCTGGGGTCATGAAGGTTTGGGGATCATGCTGTGGCCCAGGACAGGTATAGTCACTGTCCAGTAAAACTAAAATGGTGGTTGAAAAAATCCTTTTTCCGGCACTTTTAATTGGGTCCATGCAGGTTTGGGGCTCATGCTCTGGCCCAGGACAGGTATAGTCAATGACCAGTGAAACTAAAATGGTGGTTGCAAGAAGCCTTTTCCCAGCACTTTTTAATCTGTGGGTCAGACAGGTTTAATGGTCATACTGGGGTACAGGGCAGATACAGTTAATGTCCAGTTCAACTAAAAATGGTGGTTGAAAGACTCCTTTTTTCCGGGCACTTTTAAATCGGGGGTCATGCGGGTTTGGGGGGCTCATGCTGCGTTCCAGGACAGGGATATTCAAAGTCCAGTTTTAAGTACAATGATGGTTTTAAATCATACTGCCTTTTGGCACTTTTTTTAATTTGTGGTCATGCAGGTTTAAGGCTCATGCTGTGGTGCAAGACAGGGATAGTGAATGGTGTGTGATTTTCTTTCTGTGGCTTTTATAACCTAAGAGTGTTGCATAAGATGTCGCACGTATCCATTTGACTGTTGTGGATGTTAATTCCAGCTTCTCCAGCCCTGTTTGGGTGTAAGAATGAAGGTGTTGTTGCTCTCCCATAGACTTTAATGGTCAAACGATCATAAAACTACCATCGACTATCGACTATCTTGTCGATGATGGCCGACTATCGACCATCGACCGATGTCGATGGCCAACGTAATCGCTCAACTCTATTGCTAACAGCCTTCATTTCTTCATGCCATGTTCATGTCTGTGTATGTTCATGCTTGCTCAACCCATGTTTGCAATAGGCATTAAAAAGTTTCCTCCTACTGTCAATTACATGTAAATCTAAAGACTGACATTTTATTCTCAAGTTGTAGGGAAGCATACACAATGTCCAGTGGAATTAATGCACCTTGATGATAAAATGGAGAGACAAACATATTATCTCAATGACAAGAAAAAACATGTTCAGAACTATGCTGCTATGCAGAACAATTCAAGTGTATATGAACTTAAATGCCATTCAGCCAGATAAACCTAATTACTTGCAGTAGCATTTAGCACATAGAGCCAGTGCTTAAGTGTGAAGCTTTACAACATGGACCTTTGTTGAAATGGAACCTTTGAAATTTGGTTGAAAAGTAGAAAAAATTTACAGAAATTTTCTATAAAAGGAAGTCCTTTATCCGCTTAGGGAAAAAAGATGTAAAAGGGGACATGTATAATGAAATGCGCCGAAGTTGGTGTCTTTTCAGCCTAGCGCAGTCTCATTCGCTATCTTGTTAAAATGCCCACATGCCAATATCAGGCGCATTACAGAGCGCCTGCAGCACTTTGTAATGCGCCTGATATTGGGGGGCATGCAGAAGGCGGGGCTCTTTACAACCGTACGATTCGACACATTTTGCCATGTTCTCACGGTTAAAAGGGGCCTATTTTGGTCCCTTTAAAACGCACCGAATGTCAAATTACGGTGAAAATGCCCAGCCCTTACGTAACCCCAGTTCTCTAAAAACTAGGATTACGCTCCTCTACCTGCTCGGCGAAACCGCCCGGGGGGGGAATAATTGACTGTGAATTACCACGCATAAACCCCCTTTTTAAGCAATCTATGCCCCTCACCCCCCCTCCTGCCCCTGTCCACATGGCGTAATTGCGGGGGCGTAATTACGTCCCACAGTTAAGCCGTGTGAACATAGCCTTATGAATAGGAGAACGGCAAAAATAGGTGCATTACTGCTGGAACAGATAAACCACTTTAAAAGTGGTTTACCGGAGCCAGCATTGTCGTCTCTGCACTAGAATGCGGCTGATTAATGACCTGCAGTAGGCCGGGTTCATACATTTAGGCATTCTACGCTATTATAATGCACATAAAAAGTGGCATCTAAACGCTAAAAATCATACATGTCGCCCAATGTGTCCAAAATTGTTGTGTCTAACCAACAACACAGATTGTAATGTGTTTCTTGCAAGGTTCTAGAAGCAAAGTCCGATGTAACTGATCCATTTGTTATAATGTCGTATGTAAAGAGTGAGTATGTTCCCATCAAAACTACACCAAAATTGCACACATGGTTTGAGCTTTAAAGAATTCTGCTATCAAAAATAGAGTTGAATGTACAACTGGCCACTGACTTCTGACTAACAGAACTTCAGTTGAGCCACCTGACATTCTTGCTTAGCTGAACTACAAGACTGGAGGTGTGTTTGCTGCAGTTGAGCAGGCACGGTACTTTCCCCACATGAAGTACCAATTAAATAATTACAACTAAATTTAATATTAACTGTAGCTTAAAGTAAGGAAACATTTGAGAACCATGTGCTCTGAGCACAGGGGCGCATGAGTCGAGAACAAGACAGGGCAACTCTAGGAGGATTCACACGGGGTGCCTGCAATGTTGGAGATATAGTAATACCATATAATGATAGGGATGACAAACTGTACATGCTTATTTTACAAGACCAAAATAAAAAAAAAATAACATTTTTAAAAAGAAATTCCAATTTTATTGATATCTTTATATTAGAAATATTTTAAAAAATCAAGGACATGATGGACAAACAATACCAGAACAGTGAGCACTATATAATAATCAAATAATTAACAATAAATAGATTTAGTATATAGACTGATAAGATAACCCAGATAACCCACAAAGAAGTCAAATAAAGAAAGAAAAAGAATAGCACAAAAATTCATATCATGAATAAATAAGTACTAGTGTATAAATGTGCCTATAAAGTGCTAGTGTTAAATAACCAGTCAGATGCATTGCACAGTAATATATATATTATATAATATATATTTATATATATATTATATATTATATATATATATAAATATATATATATATTTTATTTTATATAATAAATTAATATATATATATATTATTTAATTATATATATATTATAAATATATATTATTATATATATATTATAATTATATAGATAGATAGTAGAAGGTTCAGAGGTACCGTCATAGATGGTAGGTATTTATCACCGAGGTGGCTGGCCTCGGTGATATAAAAAACCCTGTAGTATGGTGCCAGCAACAAATATTGCTGTTGAGCAAGTTTTTCTTTTGTAGTCCGGGTCGGGTCATCTGCCTTAATTCAGATCTTAATCCCTTTTTTAAGCAGATAAAATATTATAAACGCTTTATTTACGACCTTCTATTTATATGGGAAGGCACGGTGGACCAATTGGATGAGTTTCTCATGTTTTGAACAATAATTCATGAGGAATCACTTTCACTAATAACTGTAATGCAGGCGCATCTGTGTCCTGGTGGCATGTCGGGTCATGGGCGTGCTTGCTCCGCTGCCCAGTCTCTGCATTACTTACCCGCCCGCGCTCCTGCTGATGTCTCTGTCTCCCAGCGTGCACGTCCCCACTCCCTAGGGTGTTCGCGTGTCAGCACTGTTAAATTTAAAGGCCCAGCATGCCGGTAATTTCCTATTGCTGGACGCTAACCCTATTTAAGCCTGCTCCTTCCTGATCCCCTTGCAGGATCTTTAGTGCTGTTAGCCTACTGAGTCTTGTTTATCATACCGTGTACCGTACCATTTGCCTCTGTCCCTCAACCACGAACCATTGCCACCTGTGCTGATCTTCCTGCCTGTTCCTGACTATAAGTTTGTCTTCCGATTTTGTACTGCGCTACACCTTGGCAGCCACCGCAAGCAAGTCACGTCAGGGGTAGCGACCTGGTATACTCCCGCCGCAGCAAGGAGTGTCAGGCTCTGGTGAATACCGGGACCTACTTAGATTCCGCTCCCTGGCATGGCTCATACCATCGCTTGCGGCGGTCCAGAGGATCCACTATCGTGTTACAATTTTTTTGCTTTTTTTCATGATATGTTAATTTTTACATTAGTTTTTTTTCACAATTTTTTAAACAACAAAAGTGATGCTAAAATGAGTTTTGTAGTTGTGTCACATTTCCATCATGGACATTTATACATAAAGTAGGTGACATAAAGTCTTAAGGTTGTCAAGAGTGGGGCTAAAATTAGCAGTTTTGGCTGTTTTTTCATTACTTTGTTTTGTATATTGTGCCCCCCCTCTTTTATTTACATCACTTTTATTTTAGTTTTTTCTAATTTCTCCTGTATCCTGGAGAAATATATCCCCTGCAGTGACTGCAGAACTGATCTGATTCTGTTAAGACCCAGCAGCTCTGGCAGTTGCTAAGCCCTGGTGGTCATGTGACATCGTTGATAGGCGGCTTTACTTTTAGGTTATGTTCACATGGCATTTTTGGATCCGATTCTGGATCCGTTTTGGATTCGAAAACCGCATCCAAAACGCAGCTTTGATCGGATCCAAAACGCATCTAACACGTGTTTGGATGCATTTTGGCTGCAGCAGGATCGCACCGTTTGGTTTTAAATAGGGCTTCTGCTGCGTCTTTCGGATCAAGAATTGAGATGTCAATTCTTAGAACGGATGTGAAAGACGGATCCAAAAGACACAAGTAAACTCGTCTGAACGCAGATGCGTGTTTTACATTGCAAGCATTTCAAGATGCGTGTTTGGGTCCATTTAGGGCATGTCCCCATGGTCCGGGTTTTCACCCAGGTTTACAGAAGGTTTTCGGTTTTGAAAGCCGTCTGTAAACCGAGTGTCAACCTTTTACAAGGACTTCACGGATTTTCCACCGGACGTTTTTTTAGACCTCCGGCAGTCTGAAAAACATTGAACATGTTCATTCTTCCGCCCGGTTTTCAGGCGGAACATGAACAAGTCAGCACGAAGGGGGATGGCTTGAATCCGTAAACTGCGGACAAAAGCCGTCCCCCTGCGTGCCGTGTACACGGCTCCTAAACAGAGCAAATACAGGTCAACGTTAAACTGCCAGCGCCCAGACATTTTGGGCCACATGTATAAAAACTGTCTAGGTGTAAAACTCACTTTTTGGCCTATAGCAACTAATCAGAGCTTCCCTTTCATTTCAGATAGTGCTCTGGAAAACTGAGAGGGGCGCTCTGATTGGTTGCTAGTAGTGGTCAGCAAGTAGTTAAAAAAAAAAACTAATGTATCACAGAAAAAAGATGAAACAATTAGTAGATTAACCGAGCGGAAAAAGCGTTAGAGCGTTCAAACTTGTGTGTACTAATGAAAATGTGCCTGGTCAGGAAGAGAGTAAACAACCTGATCAGGATCTGGTTAACGCATATAACATTCAAGATAGTGTCATTGCAGTGTATCACCTATGTATACAATAAAATATATACTTTCACATATTCTGCAGTGGCTTCACAAAATGTATAACACACCGGTTTGGCATCCACTACTAGTTATAAAAAGCTAACTATGAAACATGATGCACATGTATAATAACAGGCAACCACATTGCACTCTTTTATAGTGCAGCTGAGCCTAATTTATATTAATGACGTCTTATAAATCCGGTGCAATGGAGACAGAAATTCTTCTTTCCTATACAGATTGGGCAGAGACACATTTCCACTTCATAAATAAGAAGTACATTGAGAGGTGAGGTCTTTAAATCACGTCTCTCTGACATGAACAATGTCGTGTGAGGCGTAAAAAGAGAAAAAGTACCACTATAATAAATTTAATGGATGGTATAAAAACAGCCCTTAACTTGCAAACACTGAGCATGTAGTGAAAACCTAATTATTGATACATATGCCCCAGCTTTATATAAGGTAACTGAAGAATGAAGATTACATGCCATGATCAATGCAGAGACTGCAGCAGAGAGACAATGATGGCAAATGAACTCACATTTATGTGAAATGTATGTATAAATTCTATCCAAATGTAGATACAATTTCTAATTTTTTTTTTACTGTCTTCAATTTCTTCCCAGCTACAGCTTTGCCATCTCCTGTATGCATTCAAGTAAATTGTTCCTGAAATGAAACAATGAAATCATTTCCTGACATACTTACAGATGCTCCACAGGCAAGAAAACAGTTAGGTTCTGGTCGTGCCAAAACCAAAGCAACATGAAAAAGCAAAAGCATGGATAGCACAGAAATGGGTGATCAGTCAAGTTAGACTAATTAAGTGAGATCTGCTAGTAGCAGAGTCCTAAAGTTCTCTGCTCTGCATTGCAGTGCTGCTTAGCTTGCATGCTGTTTCTAAGCTGTTTTGGAAGTACAGTTCTGTATTCCAAAGTCTCTGCTAGGAAATCTGACAAGATCTCACAGAAGATACATATGCATACTTGGAGCAGCTGGCGGAAATGAGCTGTTATTAATTTTATTATGTGTAATCATTCAGAAACATTTGGGTAAGAAACTGAAAATAATAAGTTGGGGGCACTACGATTAAATAACAATAGCAAAGCTGTATGTCTTCTTTTCCACAGAGCAGTTATCCTACCAAAAATGTCACAACATAAATAATGTCACAAATACTGTTTGTACCAGTATTGTCATGGTTATAATTGGACGTACTGTCTAATTATCATGTTGAGCTATTCAAGAAAAATAGTTTTCTTTGATATTCTGATATTTGAGTATAATTGAAACATGTCTTCTTTTTCTCTACAAATAAAGTTTTATAAGTGTCATGTATGCCAACTGAGACTGATGATGGCATTTTAACTATTTGCTCATAAATGTTTTTAATCTATTAGTCTGTATACCCTGTTTCCCCAAAATAAGACACCCCCGAAAATAAGACATAGTGCATTTTTTTTTTTATGAAATTCTGAGTTTGGCTGCTTATGCTGATGTTTGTGATGAAATCACTACAGTATATTAAAACATGTTTATGTTTTGTTCAACAATAAATGTGAATTCTTGTTCATAGAAAAAAAAAAACATCCCCTAAAAATAAGTCTTAGCTCTGTAGGAGCAAAAATTAATATAAAACACTGTCTTATTTTCGGGGAAACAGGTTAGTATATTACGTTTTATAGCAGCTGTTTGTACACCATTGCTGCTTTTCCTTCTGTAAAAGGGAAAAGCATAATTAGCCATTTTAAAGGTATCCTGCTGAGTGTACCTTCTAGAAAGGTCTGGACTACCCCATTGGGAAGCCAGTGAAATCCCTGATGGGCCCCTAACCTCTATTACTGGACCATGTGCTGCTCTTGAACTGTATGCACATCCTCATTACACATATACAGTCAGACTCAGACTGGCCAACAGGTGAGCAGGGAAAGCCCCTAGTGGGTTCCTAAACTTGGCGGCCATTGGGCCACTCTTCATGTGTACGTGAATATGGAGGTGAGTTTTATTTTTCATTTTTTCATCAGGTAGGGGACATTATTAAGGATAGGGGATACCTACACTGATAAACAAATAGGTAACAATGTTTTGAACTTTTGACTTTCAGGCTCCATATCTCACCGTCCACTACAGCTTTTAACATGGGACTACCATCATTTTTTAGACAATCATCTAAGTTATACATAAATTTCACTTGCAATTATTTAGCATAATCTTAGGTATGCAGATTCTTGTCCTGTAACTGCATTGTTAATGTTTTGCTCCAAAAAAATCTAAATTTTAATTTAGATTATTTTGGCAGTAATTTTTAAATCCATCTTTGACTGTCAATACTGCCTGAATAGGAGAAGACAGGAGAATTACCAGATATATGCACTAAGTTTCAGGGCCAAAGAAATCCAAATAAGAAAGAGCATAAACCAACTAGATAGGAAACCGAAGCAATCGCAAGCAGAGAATGACAGAAAGGAAGAAGTTTAAATCCCCCGACCCAGCCAGGGATTGGACCATTTACTTAACCCATTAAGTACCATGCAGAACCCTGACTGAGGCTGCAAACAGACAGGGGCAGTCCTAACAGTACCCCCCTTTTCATGTGGGGCCACTGGACCCTTAAGTCAAGGCGTCAGAGGGAATCTCTTGTGAAGTCACCTCACCAAACAGTCAGCATGTACCCTTGTCTGCTCTTCTGGTTCATATCCTCTCCAGTGTACCACATATTGAAGAGTGTTCCTGACTCTCTGGGAATTTGCCCTACTTTAAATTCTAGATCCCACTTCACCTAAAATGGAGGCGGAGGTTCTTTCTGAGGAGCGATCGAAGGTATGGTTTTTTTAGCAGAGACTTGTGGATTCAAAAGGTCGGCTGTAGGCGATGTTGAAAAGTGACTGGATTAACAACGTGTAAAATTGAATACAGACCAATTAATTTGGGAACCAATTTACAACAGGGAACCTTTAATTTCATGTTCTTGGGAGCGAGTCAAACTTTTATCCTGCACTGCAAACCCAGGTCCTGAAGTGTGTCTTTTATGAACATTCTTCTTATATATGAACTGGGATCTCCTTATGCGGTGTGAGAATATAGCCCAGGTAATGTAACTCTTGGACCCCAAAGATACATTTTTCCAGTTTTTGCATACAAGTGATTCTGCAGGACCGTGCGTACATGTTCAACATGGGAAGACTAGTCAGGGGAAAACACTAAAGTATCATTACCATTAACAATGACAAAGCACCCAATGAGGTTTCAGAAGATGTCATTAACAAAGTTTTGAAACACCACAGGTGCATCATTTAAGCCAAAAGGCATCACTAAATACTCATAGTGCCCATCAGGGGTATTAAAGACAATTTTCCACTCATCTCCCTTGTGGATGCGAATTAAATTATATGCAACCTGTACATCTAATTTGGAAAACCAGGTAGCCCCAAATATCTGATTGAACAGATCTGGGATAAGAGGAAGAGGGTACACATTTTTAACATTAATTTTATTTTATACAAGGCCTGAGACCTCCATCCTTCTTCTTGACAAAGATGAAGCCAGCCCACATGGGAGAGGTAAATGGGCAAATATGACCCTTGCAGAGACTATCCTTCTCATAATCCTTCATAGCCTTTCTCTCTGGTGCAGAAAGATTATATATCCGACCCTTAGAAAATTTAACATTTGGAAGTAACTTGATAGCACAGTCATAGGACCTATGTGGAAGAAGCAATTCACAGGCCTGGCATTATTGACTGACAGGACAAGTTGGTGCAGTCACATGCTGCTCCAGACATCTATTGGGTGACTGCGGAGCCATATGTGGGGATGATCACTATTACAGGTAGCATCCTTATTATCTGCAATATAGCACCTGATTGTTTGTTCAGCTCTAGGACCCTATTACAGCAAGTAACAGAGTTATTATACCTCTGTTGCCCTACAGTATAAGGGCAAGGGTCCCCACAATTACACTTTTCATACTTACCCTGGATATATACTTATGTGTACTCTATCTTAGGTGTATACCCTCAGGGCTGTATTTATAGGTCGTGCTGCCCTAGGCACTAAACCTGAATACGCCCCCATTAACAATTTGCATTACCACGCCCCTTTCACAATATGCCACACCCCTTTACAAAAGCCACGCCCACTATAACCATGTAACGGCTCTAGAAGGAAGCTAATTGAAGGGTTTGCTGTTACCCAGCTTTCCTAGACGTTGGAGAACCTATTCAGCATCCAGGAAAGCTGGGAGATACCGCCAAACTGTGCCTGAACATAAACCACTACACTACAACCAATATTTCCATCATACAATGACCATAGAGGGGTAGACACCAGTGTACACAGGCTCTGCAGACTGTATATTACCTCCATACAGTGACCATATAGTGGTAGACACCAGTGTACACAGGCTCTGCAGACTGTATATTACCTCCATACAGTGACCATATAGTGGTAGACACCAGTGTACACAAGCTCTGCAGACAGTATATTACCTCCATACAGTGACCATATAGTGATAGACACCAGTGTACACAGGCTCTGCAGACTGTATATTACCTCCATACAGTGACCATATAGTGGTAGACACCAGTGTACACAGGCTCTGCAGACTGTATGTCACCTCCATACAGTGAGCATATAGTGGTAGAAACCAATGTACACAGGCTCTGTAGATTGTATATTACCACCATACAGTGACCATATAGTGTTAGATAGCAGTATACATAGGCTCTGCAGACTGTATGTCTCCCCCATACAGTGACCATATAGTGGTAGACACCAGTGTACACAGGCTCTGCAGACTGTATATTACCTCCATACAGTGACCATATAGTGGTAGTAACCAGTGTACACAGGCTCTGCAGACTGTATATTACCTCCATACAGTGACCATATAGTGGTAGGTACCAGTGTACACAGGCTCTGCAGACTGTATATTACCTCCATACAGTGACCATATAGTGGTAGGAACCAGTGTACACAGGCTCTGCAGACTGTATATTACCTCCATACAGTGACCATATAGTGGTAGAAACCAGTGTACACAGGCTCTGCAGACTGTATATTACCCCCATACAGTGACCATATAGTGGTAGACACCAGTGTACACAGGCTCTGCAGACTGTATATTACCTCCATACAGTGACCATATAGTGGTATACACCCTTAGTGCAATGCACCTGTAGTACAGTGTGCGAATACAGTAATTCATAGCTCTCACTGAAAGTGACATGTAAAAGTCTATGGGAGCGGGCACATGCCGCTATAGAAGTACACGCCGGCCAGCACATGCTTCTACAGTACAGCACATCACTATATGCTGCAAGACGCCAGGAAAAGCAGGTAGGATAACACAGGATAGGCTTAGATACCCAACGGCAGCAGGTAAGATAACATAGGATAGGCTTAGATACCCAACACCAGCAGGTAGGATAACACAGGATAGGCTTAGATACCCAACGGCAGCAGGTAAGATAACATAGGATAGGCTTAGATACCCAACGCCAGCAGGTAGGATAACACAGGATAGGATTAGATACAAAACGCCAGCAGGTAGGATAACACAGGATAGGCTTAGATACACAGCACCAGCAGGTAGGATAACACAGGATAGGCTCAGATACACAGCGCCAGCAGGTAGGATAACACAGGATAGGCTTAGATACACAGCGCCAGCAGGTAGGATAACACAGGATAGGCTTAGATACTCAACGCCAGCAGGTAGGATAACACAGGATAGGCTTAGATACCCAATGCCAGCAGGTAGGATAACACAGGATAGGCTTAGATACCCAACGCCAGCAGGTAGGATAACACAGGATAGGCTTAGATACCCAACGCCAGCAGGTAGGATAACACAGTATAGGCTCAGATACACAGCACCAGCAGGTAGGATAACACAGGATAGGCTTAGATACACAGCGCCAGCAGGTAGGATAACACAGGATAGGCTTAGATACACAGCGCCAGCAGGTAGGAAAACACAGGATAGGCTTAGATACTCAACGCCAGCAGGTAGGATAACACAGGATAGGCTTAGATACCCAATGCCAGCAGGTAGGATAACACATGATAGGCTTAGATACCCAACGCCAGCAAGTAGGATAACACAGGATAGGCTCAGATACTCAACGCCAGCAGCTAGGATAACACAGGATAGGCTTAGATACACAGCACCAGCAGGTAGGATAACACAGGATAGGCTTAGATACACAGCACCAGCAGGTAGGATAACACAGGATAGGCTTAGATACACAGCACCAGCAGGTAGGATAACACAGGATAGGCTTAGATACACAGCGCCAGCAGGTAGGATAACACAGGATAGGCTTAGATACACAGCACAAGCAGGTAGGATAACACAGGATAGGCTTAGATACACATCACCAGCAGGTAGGATAACACAGGATAGGCTTAGATACTCAACGCCAGCAGGTAGGATAACACAGGATAGGCTTAGATACCCAACGCCAGCAGGTAGGATAACACAGGATAGGCTTAGATACTCAACGCCAGCAGGTAGGATAACACAGGATAGGCTTAGATACACAGCACCAGCAGGTAGGATAACACAGGATAGGCTTAGATACACAGCGCCAGCAGGTAGGATAACACAGGATAGGCTTAGATACACAGCACCAGCAGGTAGGATAACACAAGATAGGATTCCTAACAACCCACATCTCTCACCCCTCCCAACACCCCACGTGTCTCACCCCTCCCCCCAGCACATGTATCAGCCCCCCAGCACATCTCTCTCAGCCCCCCACCCCCAGCACATGTATTAACCCCCCAGCACAATGTATTCAGCCCCCCCCAGCACATGTATTAACCCCCCCAGCACAATGTATTCAGCCCCCCCCCAGCACATGTATTAACCCCCCCAGCACAATGTATTCAGCCCCCACCCAGCACATGTATTAACCCCCCCCAGCACAATGTATTCAGCCCCCCCAGCACATGTATTAACCCCCCCAGCACAATGTATTCAGCCCCCCCCCCAGCACATGTATTAACTCCCCCAGCACAATGTATTCAGCCCCCCCAGCACATGTATTAACCCCCCAGCACAATGTATTCAGCCCCCAGCACATGTATTAACCCCCCAGCACATTGTATTCAGCCCCCCAGCACATGTATTCAGCCCCCAGCACAATGTATTCAGCCCCCAGCACAATGTATTCAGCCCCCCAGCACATGTATTCAGCCCCCCAGCACAATGTATTCAGCCCCCAGCACAATGTATTCAGCCCCCCAGCACAATGTATTCAGCCCCCAGCACAATGTATTCAGCCCCCCCAGCACATGTATTCAGCCCCCCCCAGCACAATGTATTCAGCCCCCCCACCCACTTACCTGTGTCTTGAAGTACAGGGACAAGTCTTCCTCTCTTCCTGCCGTCCTGTGCAGGGGAGGAGAGTGAGCAGGGCATCGCTGCTCTCTCTCCCTCTCTCTGGCAGCGTCTCTTCAGCTGCGCTGCTCCGCTCCTCTCTCAGTAGCCGCTGCCACCAATGTAAGGACAGATGCCGGCACCGCTTACCTGACCCCCCACCCCCCACGCCGGCCGCTAGGGAGGTGTGTGTGGGGGTGGGGGGGGGTGGCTCCGGGTCAGATGAAAGAAAAAAAAGTAAGAAAAAAAAAAAAAACATCTACCTCCTGCCGTGCCGCCCCCTGAAAGGTGCCGCCCTAGGCACCCGCCCACGGGTGCCTAGTGGCAAATACGGCCATGTATACCCTATCATAAAGTTATGTGTCCTCTACTTATTGGGTCCCCTGATGAGTTCTTTGTGGGGGCTGAAACAAGCTCATGTTGGGACCAGTATATTATTCTTCCTAGATTGGAACAAGGTTCAGATTTTGTAGGGAAAGGTTCCAGTTGGGGTCATTCTTTTTGGGATGGGTTCTCCAAAGTTAAGCTATAGGATTTTTGCAGGCCTTGGTGCTGAGGTGTGAAAGAAGGTCAGCTGCCCCCTGTATTGTCTTGCATCACTGCACATATTTGGCATGAGAATATCATATTTCTGATACTTGTGTTTTGTGTAGTCTTACGGCTTTGTATGTGCTTTAAACTGTAATAGTGCCTATGGACTCAAAGTAGCTCCACTTATTTGTATTGTGTATTTATTTATAATTATTTCCCAATATTTTTGTATTGTTCATTGTGGATTGGAGCCTGTTTCCAGTGACAGTCCTTGGTCACAAATCGCTATTTTGTTGCTCTTTTCTCCCTAGTAACACACTGTGCTATTAGGGAATGTGAGAACAGGTTGTAATTTATAGTATACAAGAAGAGAAAGATAGTTCCACCACCAGGAAAAAAAAGGTTACAATACAGTTACATGACAAGAATCTGCATAATAAAGCTATTGCTAAATAGTTTTAAGTCAAATTTATGTATGAGATAGCCAAGATAATTGTCTATAAAATGATAGTATTCTCATGTTCAAAGCTATAGAGGATGGTGAGATATGGAGCCTGAAAGTCAAAAGTTCAAAACATTGTTACCCTTTTGCTTGTCAGTGTACCTACCTACCTATGGCGGCATATATATCTACTTAATAGAGACCAACCTACCTAGCCAATGGTGTGTCTTCACTTTCTAGCTAATAGAGATCTACCTAACTAATGAAAGGACTACCTAGCTAATTTAGGGAAACTAACTGCCTAATTGTGAGGTCTACTTATCTGTCTGCCTTCTTGTTGGGGGACTAACTAATATAAGAGGGCTTACCTACCTATTATATTTGGGACTTACCTATATATTATATTGGGGTACAAAAGAAAACTAAATAATCCGGGGACATAAAAGGGAGCTCTATAACCATCTAAGGGTATTGTTGCTGTGTGGGGCATCAATGAGATCATTGCTAGTTTTTGGTGCAGTACAGAAAGGAGTATCTTATAATATATATATATATATATATATAATATATATATATATATATATATATATATATATATATATATTAATATCTATAATATCTATATCTAACAGATAACAGGGAAAAGCAACACATTCCGCAGGGATGAATACTGACTGTTCAAAGTCATCATGGCGGTCTGGACCAGTTGTAGAAGAAAATGAAAAGTGGACGACACATCAGAGAAGATGTCACCTGTGATTCACTGGATATAACTGAACTGTAATCACTTCTATGGTCTTCAGAATGTCTGTGTATAACTGGTATGTACCACTATATGGCCATTGCATGGGTGTAAAACTGGTCGGTCTTAGTGTAATGGGTTTTATTTAGTAACAGTTTAGTGGCAATATTTTGTTATGTGGTGGTGATATGTATTATGTGTAGTATGTGCAGTAATGTACAGTAGCTGCAGGTTGGGCCCCCAGAATCAAGTCCATTCATAGATCTAAAGGATCAACTCCACTGGTGGGCCACCAGAATCCGCTCTAGGCGCCCCAGTCCAACACTGCATTTAAGTAATTTCTTGTGTATATCAGGATTATACTTGAAGCTTTAGGGTTCTTATATTTAAAATTTTATATGTCTTATAATTTCTGTTTCCTAATGTTGACTAGGTTAGAGCAGGTTAACACTGCTTTCTTCCTGCTGCGATTTTTTACTTGTGAAAAACTGCAGCAGCCAGATGTGAGTAAATAGGATTTGGAGAAAAAAATTACTTTGCATTAAAGAACCACATGGTTTCCAAGGCTCGCTGTATTTTTTCCCTGTAAACTGCAGCAAGCACTATCAATCATAATCATGTTTTTCTGTGCAGTTTTAGAGCGAATGGGTTCTAAAACTAACAGAAATATTGAATTCAAAAGAATTGGCTTCATGTAAAGCAGAAATAAAATCTGCATGAATTTTAAGGCATTCTGTATCTGTTTCTTATGGAAAGGCTTTGGAGTTTATTACTTGTGTGTGAAATCGATGGCAATATCCATAAATTAATACCTGCAGATTATGTCTATGTGTTATGATGCTATGCTTTCTTGTATGCATTTCTAAGGTTTAGAGGATTCAAACAAATACATTATATGTGCCTTATGTTTTCATGTATATAAGCTTGACATTATCATACCTGTCACACAGAACTTTTCCAATGACTTCCAAGATAAGTTATCTTGCTGCAGTAAGTTATCTATGCCAAATAATCTTTACTGCATCAGTGACTATAGTTGTATCAGATGACTTATTTGTTTTCTCTTAATTCATTGAGTTAATCAGATATTATTATTAATTATTTTAGA
This sequence comes from Phyllomedusa bahiana, assembly GCA_025379985.1. Lineage (NCBI taxonomy): Eukaryota > Metazoa > Chordata > Amphibia > Anura > Hylidae > Phyllomedusa > Phyllomedusa bahiana. Next base: position 21,726 of record JAODAL010030054.1, on the reverse strand, counting down.
GCGCCATTGATTCCAGGGCGCTGTACATTCAAGGGGTTACATACATAACATAAGTCAAACAAGTACAATGGTGACAACATGTGACTAACAACTCATACAGAGGGAAAGAGGACCCTGCCCGCGAGGGCTTACAATCTACAAGCATAGGTTTTTATATATAATGTTCAGAATATTATAATATTTATGTTTGAGTTTAGAAAAAATATGTCAGTATAGCCTAAAAAAAAGAATACCTGCGTGTAAAAATTATATGATGTGCAAATGGATCCAGCAGGGGGAGTAATGCTCCAAGTTAATACATTACTAAATAGGAAATGCCATTGAGCTATAACAGGATTTTCCCTTAATTCATGTGCGAGATACAAATAGATAGAAAGACATTCGAGGTCATTTGCAGAAGTTAAACACAAAAGACTGCACTGCAAATGACATTCTTGTTGCTTATTACTGTCTGAATGCACCTGCATTTATGGAAAGCGTATCTAGTTATGATTTAAAGTAGAGCATCTGTCTTGTTGAAAAAGTTTTCTGAGGAGACTTCATGCTGAGTGTAGAATATGTTCAAGTAGATCTTGTCAATCTGAAAAGTGGAATTTCAGGTGCTGAAGAGGAAGATTCATTAAGGTGGGGTTCTCATTATAAATATTGCAGGATGAATATATTCGTTGTGAAATGATGGGATATCCTCTTTCTTGGTATCCCTATTCTCACTGCTGTGTTATTAAAGGGTTTTTTTCAGTACAGGCCTTCACAGGCATCTTGAGATTTCTCTCTCTCTTACAGCTTTAAATCCAGGGGCGGGTCTCTCCCAGTAGGTGGGTCTTCCCTTACTGAAGAGTGGTAAAATCATTCTATTTGATCAGCGGAAGGGAGAGGATGTCACAGCTCTGCAGACCTGCAATGGTCACTTCTCATGCTTGGAGACCTGTCACCTCCCTCCGCAATCTCCTTGCCGTGGGGACAAGCCCTATAAGTTGTTTACCTGAGCCAGAAGTGTCACTTTGTAGCTAGAAAGTTCTAAATCTATGACCCGCAGTAGAAGAGGTTCATAGATTTAGGCGCATTTTACACTACTAATGATGCAAAAAAAATAGCTCCTGGATGATAAAAAGCATGCATGTCGCCCATAGTTACTCCTTCTGTATGTCCTTTCCTACTCTCCTACAAGTCTATTTAAATGAGTAAAAAGGAATGGGACCAGCTGATTAGTGTTGCTCAAACAGATCCGTGTTCACTTTAGCACTGGTTTGACTAAACATGTGAAAAAATTTGGGTTTGGAATGTCCTTGACCCAAATTATTCATGCTACCCCTAATCTTAACACTTACCCTGACACTAACCTTAGGCAGGATTTTTTTTTTTTGTTTTCATGTGTGAATTTACTGTTTTGTAGTGCTTCCAGTTTCAACTTTTAACCCCAACCCTTATGTTACATTATCCAGAAATAATATTGTACTAGAAGTGCCATGGAACCATAAGTTCATGTGTAAAAATTTGTAAAATTTCCAGCTCTAACATCAATTTAGGGATTGGGTCAAATTTTTGCTGATATTTTTTTTTAACCCTAATTGTATTTGAGCTGTTCCGATTTGAATTTCTGAGATAGGAGTAGTTATGACCTATAACATTACATTACTGTTTTCTGCCAATAAAACTTATATTCACTTTTGCAACTTTAAGAGTACCTATCACCTCCACACAAACACACAAAGTAGAACAGTAATATGAAATTATAAGACTTTTTTCCAATACATGTCATTAGCAAATCAGAGGGTTTACCTCAGTATGACAGGGGGACAGATTTTAGCTTCACTTTCTTGGCAGAGCTCTTTATGTGGCAGGTATTCTTTCTGTTGGGAGAAATTAACTGTGCAGGGGGAGCAGAGGATATAGCTGCTCATACAGGGTAATCTGTGTTTCTCACTACATACACTGCAGCAGACACAGCACACTGAGGACATAGTGTGACAGGATTTACATGCATCTGAATTACACTTCTGCTAGTGTTATATCCAGCATAGAACTAACAGCCCAGAGTTTCAGTGTGCACATAATGTCGACTTCCTGGCTCCCTCTTCTACAGTGGACTCTTCCAGCTCAGAAGCAGTTAGTTTTACAAAGCTGTCAACATAGTGATCCATCAAGCCGTCATGTGCTGACTTAGCCCAACTATAGTCCTGTGTTAAAGGCCAGCACTTTTAAAAAAAAACTGAATTACAGATGAAATGCTTTGATTTTGCTAATGAGGAATACTTAAGGAAGTGTTTATATTTTAGTCTCCTTTTACTTCATGAGGTTTCCCTGGAGGTGACAGGTCCTCTTTAAGCTATTTTAATTATTTTAAACAACATTTCTCAGCAAAATTGCAAGATTCACTGAAAATTACCAGTTTTGTTTCACAGAAGCTTTGGCAATCTGTTATGTGGTGTGATGACACAAAACTGGAACTTTATGGGCCTATACATCGACAATCATATCTGGAAGAGGAAGAATGTACAGTACTGAAAAAAAGTATTTAGTCAGCCACCAATTGTGCAGGTTCTCCCACTTAAAAAGATGAGAGAGGCCCGTAATTGACATCATAGGTAGACCTCAACTATGAGAGACAAAATGAAAAAACAAATCCCGAAAATTATGGTGGAAAATAAGTATTTGGTCACCTACAAACAAGCAAGATTTCTGGCTCTCACAGACCTGTAACTTCTTTAAGAGGCTCCTCTGTCCTCCACTCATTACTTGTAGTAATGGCAACTGTTTGAACTTGTTATCAGTATTAAAGATAACTGCCACAACCTCAAACAGTCACAATCCAAACTCAACTATGGTGAGGACAAAAGAGCTATTGAAGGACTCCAGAAACAAAATTGTAGCCCTGCACCAGGCTGGGAAGACTGAATCTGCAATAGGCAAGCAGCTTGGTGTGAAGAAATCAACTGTGGGAGCAATAATTAGAAAATGTAAGACATACAAGACCACTGATAATCTCCCTTGATCTGGGGCTCCGCGCAAGATCTCACACCGTGAGTCCGGGCCGCCGCACCTGTGGCACCGAGGCACCCCTGAGCCAAACAGCTGCATTACTGGGTCACAGATCCAGCAATGCAGAGATCACAGCCGCCGCCTGTGCGGTGCAGGCTGCGGCTGTCAGGACAGGATCTTCTGATCCTGGTCGTTCAGCCCCCTGGAGGCTGCGGTGCAGGCGTCACGATGTGATGACGTCATCGCACCGCCTGCTTCGCAGCCTATGTCCGCCTGCTTCCAGCCTATGAGGAAGGAAGAGTGACATGACAGGTAGAGTATTTTTTTAAATTTTTTAATATGGGCTCCCTAGCCCCCTAGACGGCCTCCCTAGCCCCCTATTTGGGCTCCCTAGCCCCCTATATGGGCTCCCTAACCCCCTATATTGGCTCCCTAACCCCTATATTGGCTCCCTAGCCCCCTATATGGCCTCTCTAACCCTCTATATGGCCTCCCTAGCCCCTATATGGCCACCCTAACCTCCTACGCGGGCTCCCTAACCCCTATATTTGCTCCCTAGCCACCTACATGGGCCCCCTTTCCTCCCTATATGGGCTCTCTAGCTACCTATATGGGCTCCCTAACCCCCTATATCGGTTTCCTAATGCCCTATATGGGCTCCCTAACACCCTATATGGGCTCCATAAGCACCTATATGGGTTGCCTAGCTACCTATATCTGCTCCCTAGCCACCTATGTGGGCTCCCTAGCTACCTATATGGGCTCCCTAGCTATCTTTATGTGCTCCCTAGCTACCTGTATAGGCTATCTGTGTGGGCTACCTAATTAATGAGGGGACAATATATACCTGCTTAATTACTGGAGGCGTACTTATCTACCACCCTATTTATTGGGAGCGACCCTGTCTACCTCCCTATTTACTGGGGGTGGACCTGTCTACCTACTTAATTACTGGGAGGAAGCCCGAACTACCTTCCTAATTAATGAGGAAGGGGCGGTATACCCACTTAACTACTGGAAGATGCTCTGTCTACCTACCTAATTAATGGGGGGCTGTATACCTACCTAACTACTGGGAGGAGGCCCTTTTTACCTACCTAACTACTGAAGGAGACCCTCTTTAACTAACTACTGAGCAGCCTATGTAACTACCTTCCTAATGGTGACCCTATATACCTACCTACTGAGAGAGTCTATATAGGTACCTAATGGGAAGCTATATTCCTACCTACCTACTGTGGGGACCTTTATACTTATCTATCTACGGAGGGGGCTACCTAATTGGGGATTTTATATATATATATATATATATCTATATATATATATATCTATATAATATATATCTTTACCTACTGAATGAATATGTAAACTTACTGAGGGGGCCTATTTACCTGCATTCAGAGGTTACCTATATACCTATCTACTGTGGAAGGTCTATATACTTACCTGCCTACTGGGGCACTTGTATAGCTACCTAATGGGGGCCTATTTATTTCCATGCCACTTATCTGACTTTTTTTTCATTTCTAATTTTTATGGTCTAACATACCTAAACAGAACATCTAACTAAGTGCTTGTCTACTATATGGGGCTTTGGACCTACCTACTGGTGGCACAAATGGGGGCACTATTATTGGCTGTGAGCACTTTCGCTGTTTGGGGTACAATTACTGTGTGAGGCACCAAAGGGGGAACTTTTACTATTTGGGGCTTTATGGATTGTACAGAGGTGGAAGTGCTTTAGAAAAGAGGAGTCTAAGATGTTTTTGTGTTAAATTCTACAGGGCCGAGGAGTGCCCGGGAGATTACCTCATTGCATTCTGTATCGGAAGGAGAAAAAAGGGGAGAGAATGACTCATCAAGGAAGACATCATGGTGGTTTGGGCCAGATGAAGAAGAAAAGGAGAAGACAACAACTCCCATCAGAGATTACAGTCTCCTGTTAGTCCCTGATGTTAGGAGTTATTTTACTTCTGTGATGGATCAGTGCTGTAGTCACAGTCATGTAATGTGACCTGAGCTAGAATCTGACCACTATGTGGTTCCTATATGGCGGTGTTGTAGGTTATACCTGAGCTGGTGTCTGACCACTCTGTGGTCTTTATATGGCCCTATGTTCCTACCTTCTGGTGGGCCCTATAAGCCTTACTACCTACTTGGGGCCCTATATAACTACTTAGCTACTATGGAAACCTATATATACCTACCTACTGAGGGGCCTATATACATATCTACTGGGGGGCTTATATACCTACCAAATGAGGGTCCTATATATATACCTACTATATGAGGCCATATATACCGAGCTATCTAATGTGGGCTCTATAGAAATAACTAATGGAAGGTTATATACCTACCTACCGGAATGCTATATACCTACCTACCTACTGAGGGGACTTAGCTACCAGGGGCCTACCTAACAGTCATGGCACCAAGGAGGTTATTATTACCATTTGGGGCACTATGGATGGGGAGTTTGTACATAGGCATTGTGGGGGACAGGTGGGAAGATGATAGAAAAGTGAGGAGTCTCAGGTAGTTGCTTTGTAAATTACGTAGGGATGAATTGTGGCCAGGATAAGTCATTATGGCAGTCTGGACCGGATGAAGAAGAAAAGGGAAAGTGACACACTCCAGTCATAGAAAACGTCACCTGTGAGTCAATGGATGTAACTACAGCGTAATCACTTATATGTCTGTGAGCCTGTGTACAACTGGTATCTACTGTATGGCAGTAATATTGGTCTTAATGTAATCACTTAAATATGTGCAGAGCATCTGTGTATACTGGTATCTACCACTAGGGTGGAAATATTAATCTTATTGTAATTATTTATATTCACTAACAGCATGATGGTATTATTCAGTCATTTTATCATGGTGATATGTGGGTATGATGTGGCGGTATTATTTGATCTTTGTATATTGTTGTCATTGGTAATATTGGGCTTGGTATACTGGTTTAGTCAGTAACATTATACTGATATTAGTTACAACATAGCGGTGACATGTGGTGATCATGTGGTAGTATTTTTTGGCCCTAGAATAGAGATAACATAAAAATTAAACTGTTTACCGTGAACACCAACAAAAACTAAACCCCAAAAAACTATTGCATTTTTTTTATTTTTTTATACCTGTTCACCCCACAAATCATTTTTTTTCTGGAGAGGGAGGTGGGGAAAGGGTGGCAAGAAAGGGTAGAGGCTTTGGCTGTGTTATTTGTTTTCCTTTTTTCTTTTCCTTTTTTTCTGCCGCCTGACCCCATTTCAACTGATTTTTCTTCTGTTGGAGAATTCCTTTAAGTAGAAATAATTTTCTTTGGCACACTACACCATCAACATCCATCATGCCAAGTTAGGAACCTGTTAAGTCAGGTCTACACAGCATAGGACAAAAAAACTCATTGAAAACCAAAGCCTAAAAACTGCTTTGAGCATCCGTTTTTTGTCCAAAGCAGCTGTGTTTCCAATGAGTGTTTGGGTGGTTTACAGTTTTTGTCACGTTTTTCTAGACTATTATTGGGCAGTTTTTAATGAATGCAAATTCATATACCTTGTTAAAACACCTGGGCAGTTTTTCAGCAAAACTATCCAAAAACCGTGCCAAAAAAAGGTCCAGCGGTTTACATAGACTTCAATAGTAAATTTTCTGTCCTGCTCTGTCGTTTTTTTGCAACATGTTACAATAAAAAACTACCAACAGCAAAAAAGTGCAGAAAAAAAAAATTCTGTGGAGACTACAGAACGTTTTTACTATTAAAGTCTATGGGATCTGTTTTCAGTTGTTTTTTCAGCGGTTTTAGAAAAAGAAAAGCGCTGAAAAAACAACTGAAAATGTGTGCAGTGGAGACATAGCCTTATTAAAAAATAGTGGTCCACAGTTATTGTTCAGAAGAAGTTGGATGCCAGCTGACGTGCACCAGGACCCTCAAGACTTTAGTTATGTCCCTGACCAGGAGATTACCAGTCGTAACCCTATTGGCTATGGAGCTCCGAAACAGATGGATGGTCACTGCAACTCTGTTAACAAAGTTGCATCATCAGAAAAGACTTCAATTTTTACAGCAATATTTACAGTAGGGAACTGGATCCCTGCTGGGCAAAAGATTGAAGCCTTCTCCAATGAGTCACATTTTCTGCATTATCGATTATATTGATTCAAGCTGCAGTCCACTCAGGTAGTGATTCATAGATAGTATTGGCTGGCGCTCGGCAATTGGGAAATCTGGAATGGATATTTATGCAGGTGAGCAAGGAGAAAAAACTTAGTAAAATTTAAAATAGAAAGCCTAGAAACATTTCTGTAGAGTATGTAAGAATAAACTGCAGAAATGCAGTAATTAAATGTTATCAAATATGACTAGTAATCTATAACTCTAAGGAGAGGGAATATAGTGCAGCCCACGGAAACTTAGAAAAGCATATGAGATTTATCACTAAGACAATCTGTCACAAAAATGCCTTAATTAGTAATTGGATTGAATTTTTCTCTATATCACAAATCCCACATGTATAAATTAAATTTCTTAATAGTACACTACAGGACAGTTTTATGTTTGTATTAGAAAGGCATTCAATGTTATAAATTTTGACCATATTTCAGTGTCTGTAATTTTTCAGCCACAATCATACCAGCATGCAGTTAAACAGATTCTATATATCAATGATGGTAGGACTAAAACTGAAAGGCCATGTTTCTGGCCTTGCTCACAGCCACTATAAATAAGTCACATAGCCATGCCAAGTTCTTCTGACATATAGCAACTTTTAGAAATCATGGTGGCATCTTGATCAATAAGGTGTTCAGTTTCAATGCTATCAGCACAATTTTATACATATATATTATCACGCAGTTCTAAAGCAGCATATAACAGAAGGATATTATTTTACAGTGGGTTGAAAAAGTATTCATACCCCTTGAACTTTTCCTCATTTTTAAATGTCACAGTCACAAAGCTAAATGTGTTTTATTGATGTTGTATGTGACAGAGCAACACATAGGGCAACATGCGATGTTAGGCGCAGCGTTCGCCACTTTCGGATGCGCCTAACATGAAGGGGCGTGTAATGGGCGCGGTGTGGGCGTTCTGGGGTGGGGCGCGGCTCATTCGTATACTCCGAGGCATGCATGATCACGGGTCGGAAAAGTGTGGCGCATTGCAGCGCTCGCCAGCTCCGACAGGCAGACCTAGTTGAATGTGGTCTAAATGAGCCGGAGGAGGCGAAGTGAAGCGAGAACGTAACATGAGAGGAAACATATAGAAGATCGCAACAGAAATCTCGGCTTTCAGCTCCGTGCGGCATGGAGTATGATTCCAAAAAAATCGCTTTTATTAGGTGTAAAACATTATCAGAAAAAGAGCTCAAACCTTCCAAAAAAAAAAACATAAAAAAAATCACTTTCCAAAAATCTAGAACGGCGCTACATCAGGAATTAGGATCTTGGAAATTTCCGGGAAATACAGTAATTCAAATTCTGTAAGCGCTTCTAATTGGTCGGCAGAAAACAGCCAATCAGAATAGGAGCGACAGTGACCCATTAAAACCTATGGAGAAGTATTGACCAATCAAATTCAAAGGTGGGACAGTTCAAAATACAGTAAAAATGCAGAAAAGAGCTGATTAGTTGAGCTAGCGGGGGCTTGACAATCCTGGCCAATCAGAATAGGAGCGACAGGGACCCATTATAACCTATGGAGAAATATTGACCAATCAAATTCAAAGGCGGGACAGTTCAAAATACAGTAAAAATGCAGAAAAGAGCTGATTGGTTGAGCTAGTGGGGTTTGGCTATCCCGGCCAATCAGAGTGCGAGCTACTTTCTTCCATTGTAGTCTATGGACAGATCGGGGCACTGAAATCTCAGCGCCGTGAGGCATGGAGTATTAGTAAATAAATCGTTTTTATTAAGTGTAAAACATTTTCTTTTAAAGAGCTAAAACCTTCTATAAACATACATAAATAAAATCCCTAACAACGCGTTTGTCGCCGAGACCGGCGCAACATCGGGAATTGGGATATTCAAAATTGCCAGGAAATACAGTCATTCAAATTCTGTAAGCGCTTCTCATTGGTCGGCATAAACCAACCAATCAGAATAGGTGCGACAGTGACCCATTATAAGCTAGGGAGAATATGGCCCAATCCAGGAAAAGGGGGGGGGACAGTTAAAAAATACAGTAAAAATGCAGAAAAGTGCTGTTTGGGTTGAAAGCGGGGATTGCTATTGGGCCCAATCAGAGCGCGGTACTTTGCCCCATAAATTAGACATAGGGGGGATTTTGGGACATGGTGTTGCCATACTGAATGTCCAAATACCCATATGTGAAATTTCTTGAACCCAAAATTTTTTTCTTTGTAAACAATGAAGAAGGGATAATTTTTTTCCCTTTGTGAAAACGTGTCTAGGTTTTTTTCTTTTTTTACCTAATACTCTTGCCTCCCCTTTAGGCCCTCTAGGGAAGTGATTTGTTTTTTAAGGGTTTATCTTTGCGGGGTCGCTCCTTCAAGCGGGTTCCCCCCGCTAAGGGGAGATTTAGGGTATTTGTTTTTAGGGACGTACAGGCTATTCTTTTTTTTCAGTGTTTATGTACGTGTTTTATGCTCGCCTTTGTGACGTCTTCAATTGCTTTTGGGGGTGGTGGTAGACCAAAAGTGTTGTAAGTATGCTTTTTTTTGTAGGATTGATTTTTTTTTGATTACTTAAATTTTTTTTTTTAAAAAAGGGATTTTTTTTTGTATTTTGGTAAAAAAATAAACCCTTTTTTCCCATTTTTTTGGCAAAACCAAAAAACTGAAAAGTGTGGCGTACATATGTATTTAGCCTGCTGTACTCTAATATCCCTAAATAAAATCTGGTGTGACCAATTGCCTTTGATTTCCCCTATTTATTAGGTACATTTTATGTAATTTATTTCAGTACAATACAGTTTTTTTGAGAAGGTTCAGAGTTTTTGTTAGAGAACTTAGTGAATAAAAGCATCATGAAAAACCAAGAACACACCAACAACTCAGGATAAATTTGGGGCAAATTTTTAAAGGGTTTTAATTTTTTTTTTAAAAATATCCCGAATTGAACATTCAGGGAGCATGTTCAATCCATCATCTATAAAGGGAAATTTAAATAGGGACAACTGCTAATTCCCAAAGACAGGGCTGTCCACCTAAACGGGACAGCCCAGACAAGGAGAAATAATTGACAGGTACCCAAGGGGCCAGGGTCACTCTAGAGGAGATGCAATTCCACGTCAGGTGGAGAAATCTGTCCCAAAGCACAACTATTGTCATGTACTCACAAATTGGCCTTTTAAAGGAATAATGGCTAAAAAGAAACCCTTTTTTTTGAAAGCAAGCCATAGACGTCATGTTTACAGTTTTTCAAAAATAGGGAGGAACCCAAGACTTTTGTATGTAAATAAAGGGTTTTGGGTCAGAATAGACCAGAGTGAACTTGTTGGCCTAAAGGCCAAAGGTTGTGTGTTGGAGGAAAGCACTCTAAACACAGCATTCCCACTGTAAAGCATGGATGAAGCAGCATCAATGTGTGGGGGAGGCTTTGCTTCAGTAGGGACTGGGCAGTTGATCAGAGTTGATGGGAAGATGGATTTAACTCAATAAAGGGCAATCCTAGAGGAAAACCTGTTAGAGACTGCATAAGACCTTAGACTGGAGTGTGGGTTCACCTTCCAACAGAACAACGATACTAAGCATACAATGCTTACTAAGCTACAATGTAATCGTTTACATCAAAGCATAGTCATGTCTTAACATAGCCCAGTCAAAAGTACAGACTTTAATAACATTAATAATATATGGCAGGAATTGAAAATTGCTGTTCACAAATGTTTTAAACCCAAATTTTGACTGAGTGAAGCTTTTGGGGCAAAAAAGAAATGGGCCCTCCAGATGTGCCCAGCTGGTAGAGACATACCCCAACATACTGCAGCTTTCATTTCAGCTCAAGGTGGTCATGCAAAGTATTGACTCAGGGGGACTGAATATATATGCATGCCCCACTTTCAGTTTTTTAATTTGCAAAAAGCATGTAACATTTTCTTTTCACTTCACAAATCTTACACTTCGTGTTTTCTCTATTAAATAAAAAGTCGTTAAAATCTTCAAGCTTGTGGGGTGTAAATTTTTTCAAATGGGGAAAAAGTTTCAAAGGGGTATACATTTTTTTTCATCCCACTCTAAATATGAATGTAGCATAAATGTGTAAATTCTGTATTACGGCTCAGGAGCCATATGTTATGTCTTTTTTGAAATATATAAGAAATGTTAACATTGGGGACCTGGGAGCCAAGACCACCCACAGTCCCTCAATTGATGAGGCTTACTGGGTTTCTCAATCTCCCACATTATGGGACCCCTTTTGCATCTGTGCTGTGGCAGCACAGGAAAGAGAGGTGGATGGCCATTAATGACTCTCCCCATTTATTTCAATAAGAGTTCTGAGTAGATGCTCATTCATCTGTACTGGGAACTCAGACAGAAGAGAATGGAGAGAGCCATGCATGAGTGGCCACCTTAACATTCTGTGCAGCTACAGCACAGGTGAAGAAGGTGTGGTGAGGAAAGTTGTGTTCTCCTGATAGTTGCAAGTGAATCAACTCCACTGGGAGTTTCCAAATTGAACTCCCAGAATGAAATTCCACTGGTGGGCCTTACCCAACACTGGTTAGGGTATACAGTACTCTATCAAGATACAATATTAAAGAGGTTTTCCATCTTGCTGTTGTTATGTAAAAGTATGTCTCTGTGGCTGTAAGAAAATAAAAAAATACACGTCTCTGTACTAATCTTCATTCTAGCTATGCTGCTGCCAGTCTCTGCCAGCCATCTGCTTTCTGCCCTGCCAATTAGTCTTGTAGGCTGCAGACTGCCAATTAGACTTCAATAGGGATCAAAGTGTAGGCGGCATAATGATATAAGTGTGTTCGGGGATCGTTGACACATGGCCTCATGTGGTGTAGTCTTGGGTAGGATGGGCGAATCGATTTAAGAAGTGGAAAATTTGTTTGAAAATTTTAGGGAAAAATTCGATTTTTGAACGAAGTCGAACTTTTGGGTACTTCGGGTGAACGAAATGTTTCTTTTGATTGATAAATGGGGGCAAGCACTGGGGTTTCATGGGGGAAAAAAACCGGGGGAAGAAGGGCATGCCTACATGACATGTGCAGAGATGAAGCCAATCAAGACCGGGGGGATTCGTGACGTACCCCATATATAATTCCGGGCGCACGTGGGGCTCATCCGCTTCACGTACTGAGTAGGGAAGGGGCTGCCGGGCTCTTATGATAGCTCTTATAAAAAATATTTTTATACAGGATTTTTGGGGGGTATCACAGCTTGTCTAAAAAATGCTTCTTTAAAGTTTTTATTTCTATTTTTTTGGGTATTGATCTGAAGTCAGTGTGTGTCCCGTGCAGCTCAATACATGTTAATGTATCTGCTCACACACATTGAAAAATCCAAGGGTGACAAGCCTTTTTACAATACAAATACCACTTCATTTTTTGGCTGCTCTTCTTTTTTGGGCAATTTACATCCAGGGTTAATTAACGTTGCTCGCTGCTGTGGTGACTAAAAGAACCGTTTTTTTCACCCCCAAAAAAGACATTTTTCCCGTACATAATTCCAAAACGAAGGTTAATTACAAGTTTTCCCCTTTTTTTGTAGCGTTTAAAAAAAAATGCCAAATTTTAACCGTAAAAATTCTAGTTTTTTGGTTGCTCAATTCTTTGGGCAAATTTTAATCCAGGGGGTTTAATTTAAAATTGTTTGCTGCTGTGGGGACTAAAAAAAAAATGTTTTTTTCACCGCCAAAAAAAAACTTTTTTCCTGTAGCATAATTCAAAGCGACGGTTAATTACAGTTTTTCCTTTTTTTTGTTAGGTAAAAAAACACGCCATTGTAACACGCTCAAAGCTGCTGTTGTGGTTGCTCAAAATTTTTTGGCGCAATTTACACCGGGGGTAATTAAGCGTTGTTCGCTGCTGTTGGCTTAAAAAAAAAACATTTATTTCACCGCCAAAAAAATAATTTTTCCTGTAGCATAATTCACCAGCGATGGTTAATTACAAATTTTCCTCTTTTTGTGTAGCGTAAAAATACAACGCCATTGTAACACGCTACAAAAGCTGCTAGTTTTGGTTGCACAATTCTTTGGCGCAATTTACATCCAGGGGTTAATTAAGCGTTGTTCTGTGCTGTGGTGACATAAAAATAAAACGTTTATTTCACGCCAAAAAGACATTTTTTCCTGTAGCATAATTCACAAGCGAAGGTTAATTACAGTTTACCTCTTTTTGTGTAGCGTAAAAAACACGCATTGTAACACGCTACTAAAGCTGCTAGTTGTGGGTTGCTCTATTACTATGGTGCAATTTACATCCTGGGGTTAAGTTAAGCTTGTTTCTGCTGCTGTGGTGACTAAAATAAAACCGTTTATTTCACCGCCAAAAAATTGCATTTTCCTGTAGCATAATTCACAAGCGAAGGTTAATTACAAGTTTTTCCTCTTTTTGTGTAGCGTAAAAAGCACGCCATTGTAACAGGCACAAAGCTGCTAGTTTGTGGTTGCTCAATTCATTTGGCGCAATTTACATCTAGGGGAGTTAATAAGCGTTGTTCTGCTTGTTGTGGTGGCTAAAATAAACAGTCTTTTTAACCGCCAAAAACTACATTTTCTGTAGCACCCTTTAATTCACAAGGCGAAGGGTAATTAAAGTTTTCCTCTTTTTGATGTAGCGTAAAAAACACGCCATTGTAACACGCTACAAAGCTGCTAGATTTTGGTGTGCTCAATTTACTTGGCGCAATTACATCAAGGGGTTAATTAAGCGTTGTTCTTGCTGTTGTGTGACTAAAATAAACCGTCTTTTTCACCGCCAAAAAAGAAATTTTTCCCTGTAGCATAAGTTCACAAGCGAAGGTTAAATTACAATTTTCTCTTTTTGTGTAGCGTAAAAAAACACGCCATTGTAACACGCTACAAAGCTGTAAGTCTTTGGTGCTCAATACTTGGCGCAATTTCCAGCAGGGGGTTAATTAAGCGTTGTTCTGCTGTTGTGGTGACTAAAATAAACCGTTTTTTCACGCCGAATAAAAAGACATTTTTCCTGTACGCCATAATTCCAAGCGGTCGGTTAATTACAAGTTTTCCTCTTCTTTTTTTTTCGGCGGCGTAAAATAAACACGGCAGTGTTACACGCTACAAAAGCTGCTTAGTTTTTGGTTGTCAATTACCTTGGCGCAATTTACATCCAGGGGTTAATTAGCATTTGTTTCTGCTGTTGTGGTGACTAAAATAAACCGTTTATTTCACCGCCCATAAAAGACATTTTTCCTGGTAGCATAATTCACAAGCGATGGTTATTACAAGTTTTCCTCTTTTGTGCTAGCGTAAAAAGCACGCCTTTGTAACCGCTACAAAAGCTGCTAATTGTGGGTTGCTCCAAATCTTTGGTGCAATTTAACATCCAGGGGTAATTAAGCGTATGTTCTGCTGCTGTGAGACTAATATCCGTTTATTTCACCGCCAAAAAGAAATTTTTCCTGTTGCATAATCATCAAGCGTAGGTTAATTACAAAGTTTTCCTCTTTTTTGTGTAGCGTAAAAAAGCAGCCATTGTAACACGCTACAAAGCTGTAGTTTGTGGTTGCTCAATTCTTTGGCGCAATTTACATCAGGGGTTAATTAAGCGTGTTCTTGCCTCTGTGGTGAATACAATAAACCTGTTATTTCACAGCCCAAAAATACCATTTTTCCTGTAGCTCATAATTCACAGCGACGGTTAATTACAAGTTTTCCTCTTTTTGATGTAGCGTAAAAAACACGCCATTGTAACAGCTACAAAGCTACTAGTTTGTGGTTGCTCATTCTTTGGCGCAATATACATCCAGGGGTTAAATTAAGCGTTGTTCTGCTGACGTGGTGACTTAAAATAAACCGTTTATTTCACCGCCAAAAAGACATTTTTCCTGTAGGCATAATTCACAAGCGAAGGTTAATTACAAGTTTTCCTCTTTTGTGTAGCGTAAATAAACTCGCATTGTAAACACGCTACAAAGCTGCTAGTTTGTGTTTGCTCAATTCTTTGGCGCAATTTAATCCAGGGGTTAATTAAGCGTTGTTCTGCTGCTGTGGTGGACTAAATAAACCGTTTATTTCACGCCCAAATATGCATTTTTCTCTGTAGCTTATTCACAAAGCGAAGTTAATTACAAGTTTTCTCTTTTTGTGTGCGTAAAAAACACGCATTGTAACAGGCTCAAAGCTGTTGTTTTTGGTTGCTCAATTACTACGGAGCAATTACATTCAAGGTTAATTAAGCGTTGTTCTGCTGTTGTGGTGACTAAAATAAACGTCTTTTTCACCGCCAAAAAAAGACATTTTGCCTGTAGCATAATTCACAAGCGAAGGTTAATTACAAGTTTTCCTCTTTTTTGTGTAGCGTAAAAAACACGCCATTGTAACACGCTACAAAGACTGCTAGTTGCGTTCTGGTTGCTCAATTAACTTGCCGCAATACATCCAGGGGTTAATTATGCGTTGTTCTGCTGTTGTTGGTGACTAAATAAACCGTTTATTTCACGCCAAAAAAGACATTTTTCCTGTAGATAATTTCACAATTGAAGGTTATATTACAAGTTTTCCTCTTTTTTGTGTAGCGTAAAAAAAACACGCCATTGTAAACACGCTACAAAGCTGTAATTTGTGGTTGCTAATTCTTTGGTGCAATTTACATCCAGGGGTTATTAAGCGTTGTTCTGCTCTGTGGTGGACTAAAATAAAATCGTTTATTTCACCGCCAAAAAAGAATTTATTCTGTAGCATTAATTCACAACGAAGGTTAATTACAAGTTTTCTCTTATTGTGTAGCGTAAAAAACACGCATTGTATGTGCATACAAAGCTGTCTAGTTTGTGCCTTGCCTCAATTTCTTTGGCGCAATTTACATCCAGTGGTTAATTAAGCGTTTTTCTGCTGCTGTGGTGACTAAAATAAACCGTTTATTTCACCGGCCAAAAATGCATTTTTCCTGTAGCATAATTCCCAAGCGAAGGTTAATTACAAGTTTTCCTCTTTTTGTGTAGCGTAAAAAGCACGCCATTGTAACAGGCTACAAAGCTGCTAGTTTGTGGTTCTCAATCTTTGGCCGCAATACATCTAGGGGTTAATTAAGCGTTGTTCTGCTGTTGTGGTGACTAATATAAACCAGTCTTTTTCAACGCCAAAAAATACATTTATCTGTAGCTTGTTTCACAAGCGAAGGTTAATTACAAGTTTTCCTCTTTTTGTGTAGCGTAAAAAAACACGCCATTGTAACATGCTACAAAGCTGCTAGTTTTTGGTTGCTCAATTACTTGCCGCAATTTACATCCAGGGGTTTAATTAAGCGTTGTTATGTGTTGTGGTGACTAAAATAAAACCGTCTTTTTCACCTGCAAAAAAAGACATTTTTCTGTAGCATAATTCACAAGAGGCAAGGTTTAATTTAAAGAAAAAATAATTTTCCTCGTTTTTGTGTAGCGTTAAAAAACATGCCATTGTAATCTCGTACAAAGTGTAGTTTTTGGTTGCTTCAATTACTTCGCCGCAATTTTACATCCAGGGGTTAATTAAAGCGTTGTTCTGCTGTTGTGGTGACTAAATAAACGTCTGTTTCACCGCCAAAAAAAGGGGGGGGACATTTTTCCTGTAGCATACTTCCACAAGCGAAGGTTAATTACAAGTTTTCCTCTTTTTGTGTAGCATAAAAAGCACGCCATTGTAACACGCTACAAGCTGCTAATTTGTGGTAGCTCATTTCTTTGGCGCAATTACATCAGGGGTTAATTAAGCGTTGTTCTGCCTCCTTGGTGACTACAATAAACTGTTTATTTCACCGCCCCAAAATACATTTTTCCTGTAGTAATTCACAAGCGAAGGATAATTAAAGTTTTCCTCTTTTTGTGTAGTGTAAAAAACTCGCCATTGTAACACGCTACCAAGCTTTAGTTTGTGTGTTGCTCAATTCTTGGCGCAATTTACATCCCAGGGGTTAATTAAGGTTGTTCTGCTGCGGTGGTGATAACAAATAAACCGTTTATTTCCACCTGCCCAAAAAATACTTTTTTCCTGTAGCATAATTCTCTATGCGAAGGTTAATTACAAGTTTTCCTTTTTTGTGAAGCGTAAAAAAGCACGCCATTGTAACAGGGCTACAAAGCTGCTAGTTTGTGGTTGCTCACTTCTTTGGCGCAATTTACATCCAGGGGTTAATTAAGCGTTGTTCTGTTGTTGTGGTGACTAAAATAAACAGTCTTTTTCACCGCCAAAAAAATACATTTTTCCTGTAGATAATTCACAAGCGAAGGTTAATACAGTTTTCCTTTTTTGCTGTAGCGTAAAATACACGCCATTGTTAACACGATACAAGTGCATAGTTTTTGGTTGCTCAATTGCTTGGCACAATTTACACCAGGGGGTTAATTGAAGCGTTGTTCTGCTATGTGTGGTGACTATACTAAAACCTTATTTTTCACGCAAAAAGACATATTCCTGTAGCATAATTCACGAGCAAGGTTAATTTCAAGTTTTCCTCTTTTTGTGTAGTGTAAAAACCACGCCATTGTAACAGGCTACAAAGTTGCTAGTTTGTGGTTGCTCAATTCTTTGGCGCCAATTTTACATCCAGGGTTAACTAAGTGGTTTTTCTGCGTTGTACTCAGTAAAAGAAACTTTCTTTTTCACGCCACAGAAGAATTCTGTAGCATAATTCATATCGCAAGGTTAATTATGCCTGTTTGGTGCTTTTATATTCAGGTACAAATACACAGAGTTTTAAACGGGCCCATACAAGTCAATATTTTTCCTTCCGTATTTGTGGGCACAATTTATATACCAAGGGTTACCCAAGCTTCTTAGTGGGTCATTTGTTCAAATACAGGGATGTGTATTTATCATATACAGATATCTTCAAGCAAAACAGAGTCTGTACATTTTAGAACTAAACAGAATGTCAGGACAGAGAGGTGGCAGGCTCTTCACTGCGAGTGGCAGAGGCACAAACATTCCTGAGCAGGCCCAGGTCGCAGCACAGCAAGGGGACGTCCGAGCAGGGTTAATCGGTGAGGCCACAACTGCCGCTGTCATCTTGCCGGCAGATTGTGTTGTATCAGCAAAAATGGTTCTTGAGTGGTTGGGACTAGGTCATCCACTCCTACCAGATAACATCATGGACAACCCAAGCCAAGAACTGGTGGGATCGTCAGACACCAATCCATAGTTGGCATCGGCCAGGAGCGGGTCAGCGGCCCTCAATGTCCTCAACCCGCCTCTGTCCCATCCGGTTTCCTCAGCCAGAGATCTACTTTTGTCTGGGCTCAGCGTCACTATATAGGAGGATGAATATTTGAGGAGGGCAGTCAAGCAGCTACTTGGCAGCGAGAAATGGGTCCAATCATCCCTGCTTCTTGCTGTAGGCGGCAAAGTATAGATGTTGAGAGTGGCATGGGAGGTATATGTTGTGGAGGGGTCAGCTCTGCATACAAGACCGGTGGGCTGAGGACAGCAGTGACGATGAAACACAAATAGTTGATGATGTAGCCGACCGCAACCTGGGAAGCCAGGTGAGGCAAGGCTTCATCATCGTCAGGCGAGAGGGCGTCAGCTTGCGCGTCGGCAGCTGCGCATTCAGCAAGTGGGTTGTGAAGGCTGTGAGTCAGCAGGATAGCAGCAGTGTCGTGGTTGGGAGCACCTAGCGGCCTCGGGGTAAAAAACCGCCTTCGCAGGTCCAACAAAAAAGGTAAGTGCGGAAAAGGGGATCAGCGTGGCAGAGGCGCAGTAGTCACTCAGTGCGGGAGCGTGGCGGTAAAATCAGATACTCGGCGGTGTGGCAGTTCTTTGCTAAGACACCGGAAGAGCCGAATTACTGGGTATATGTAGAATTCTGTGCGGCAGAATGTGATGCGTGGCCAGGGAGCTATCGTTGGCACCAGCGGCCCTGCGTCAAAACATGCAGGCATTCAACTATCCAGTTGCCTGGGAGAAACGGGCTCAGTATGTGGTGGTCCATCCTGCCGCCGCTGCAAAACAGCTAGCGCGCCCAGTGGCACGCATGCCAATTGCAGCCTGTCAAGGCTCCACCACCTCTGCAGAAAGGGAGCTGTTTCTCTTTGACATAATCTCCGGTCACAATGCTCCTGCTCCTCGCTACTCATGGCGCCAGCAGTCGTTCACAGCGAGGCGATTGCAAAGAGACAACAATATGCGTTCCAACCACTCCTTAGGTGCAGAAGCCTGACCGTGCTCCTGTCCATGTGTTGATACTGCGTCCCTCCCTTTCCAATGGTGACTCTGCACCATCTCAGAGAATAATGGCTTGTGCCGAGCGAGATGGAGAGTTCCAACCCGAAATTTATTTTCCAAAAAAGGCAGTACCAGAAACCATAAATATGTAGAACAGAAGGTGGGCCAGTCTTGAGCTTATCGGTTTGTTCCAAAGGTGCACGAGCGCGGACGTCTGGAGCTGTAACTACGGTCAGGGCCAGTACATGTCCTTTACGGCCCACTGGGTGAATTTTGCTTCCGGCCAGGCACACCAACAATTTGGGAAAGGGAGAGCCGCTTTCTCCTCCACGTTGTCAAACTGCGGCTCCTGCCCCAATTCCGTCCCCCCTCCTCCCTCCACACCACCATCTCAGCCCCCACAAGTACTGCTCCATCTTTACCACATGTGTAGGGCACAGCGGTGTCACGCAGTTCTACACCTGGCTTGCCTCGGCGAACGAAGTCACATGGGGGAGGAACTGCTTCACGTCATGCAGCAAGAAACGATGTGTGGCTTTCTCCGCGCCAACTGCAAATCGGAACCATGGTGACGGACAATGGGAGGAAACTTTGGTGTCCGCGCTGCCCCGGAGGGATGGTTCCATGCGCCTGCATGGCGCACGTGTTAATCTGTTGTGAAAAGGTTCCTAAAGTCTTCCCCCCGATCTAGTAAATTCTGAAAATGGCCAGGAAACTGTGCATGCACTTCTTCCTTTTCTACAAGCCAGGAAACACCTTCCTCGAGTTGCAGGGGCAGAACGGCCTCCCCAACACACTCTGATTTTTGCGATGTTTCCACCCGTTGGAATTCCAGCCTGCACATGTTGGACCGACTGTAGAACAGAGAAAGGCCTTAAATTTTTTGATGTCCAGGGGAAGGTACTCCCCCGTGTAAACTTTGATGTCAGCCAGTGGCGCCCATGCGTGACACCTGCCTTTGTTGAGGCTATTGAGGAGGCCAGTTATTTGTCAGTCGCGGACTACGGATGAATAACATTCCACTTTCTTCATGTCCTGGAAACAGATGCTAAAAAATCTGTCTGGGCAGGGGGCTGGGAGGGACTACATCTCGGCGGCCCCATGAGTCCGGTGGGGACTGAAATGGAGGAGGGGAGGAGGAGGACATTGGAGCAGAAGCAATTGTCTGGTGAAATGAGTGGATTTTCTACCCAGGTGACAAAGAGGGGGAAGGAGCAGCTGGAGGAGGGAGATGACCCGGCCCCCAAGCACCGTGGCAGTATACAGTGAGATGGAGGCAGGGAGCCCCTCGGAGTCACTTGTGCTGATGGCCCGCAAACATGCTGATTTGCCTGGTAGTGACCCGCCGAATTTGTCAGCATCCGGCAGAGGGATGACTTCTGGCTCTCCACCCTTTGGACCTCGCTACCGGTCCAAAATGGGAGCCTTTTTCCCAGCTATTTAGAGGGAGGACAAACTCAAATTACTTAGGGAAATCCCCCTGTCAGTTTGGCGCTGCCTATGTGCGGGGAAAGTCCTCCTCTGACAGGTCTGACCGGGGGGTTTTTTCAGCGCTCACGTACTACTGCCGCGTGCTGGGGGAAGGTGGGGGGGTAGGAGCAGTACCAGCTCCATCGCAGCAACCTAAATTGGAGTCACTGATGAGCAGCTTCCTTCACCCCCTTGAGGAGGGCAGTCGCCAGCGAGGCAGCGACAGGACTGGGCAGACCTGAACCAAACAGGGGGTGGCTACTTGGACAGCACTCTGCCACCCAGTTAGAAGATCCCCTGGACTACTGGCAAACCAAACTGGATGTGGCCGCAAACTTGCCGAGTTTGCAGTGGAGAAGCTGTCCTGCCCGGCAGTAGTGTGGCATCAGAGCGGGTGTTCAGTGCGGCGGGGGCCATCGTTACCCCAAGGTAGAACCGCTTGTCCCGGGAATGTGGAAGACTGACCTTTTCAAGATGAATTAGGCCGTGGATCGGCCAGGATTTTCCACACACCAATTTCCTTAGGCGTCAGAACTCATCAAGCCATGACGCCTCAAAACCCCAAAATGTGAGAAATGAGGGCTGGGTTCAAACTCCTGCCTCAGCCAACTATTCTGATGCTGCCACCTGCCTGATGCCAACATCTGCTGACAGTTTCTCCATCTGCCACCAACCCTCTTTACCAGGGACTTGGATTGCGCCCACCTCCACACTCGTCATTGTGCCACTTTTTGACCTCATGCTGCTGCTGCTGTTGCTGGTGCCGTGACATCCACACTGTGTCATTGTGCCACTCTTTGACCTCATGCTGTTGCTCCTGCCGCCGTCACCTCCACTCTCTGTCATTGTGCCCCCTCTGTGGCCTACTCCGTTTTTGCCACTCCCGAATGTCATTGTGCCCAACTTCTGAAACCCCATGCTGTTTTTTTGCCTGACCCACACTTTTCATTGTTCCCCAACCCCTTTGTGCTCTTTTTT
>JAODAL010030053.1:0-50616 GCA_025379985.1 Phyllomedusa bahiana | reverse complement strand
CCATTTGGGGTTTCCCAAACTGTTTTGCCCCCCCAGTGTCATTGTGACTGCCTGCCTCATTCTGCTGCCGCCGGACCCCCCGCTCCATATTGTGCCATCTGTGGCCCCTGTGTTTTGCCCCCTCCAAAAAAGTCATTGTCCCATGCCTGACCTATGCGCTGTGGCTGCCGCCATCCCCTCCAACCTGTCACTAATGTTCCCCGAGCTCCAGTTTTTTTTTTTCCGTTTTCGCTGGCATGATTTTATCAGGTCTTTCCGCTTGAGTTTTTTGGCGGGTTTTGCCCTTTAAAGTTGCCGGGAATTTTTAGGAAGCTTTTTCAAAGAGGGGCGGCAGTCATTGGTGTCATACTAAAACAAACATTGTATGAAGACCAAACAAGTCCCTCTGATTTTTAAGCATGGCACAAGTTCTACGACGCTGCAGGCCCCCTGTGCAGCCTGGAAATAGTGCTTTTTACGGTTCGTCCCGAAGTAATTGGGAAACGAAACGAATTTGAGGGGGAAAAATTCGGCGAAGTGACCAAATAAAATTTTTTAGAATTTTGCCCATCTTAATTATAACCTATGGGAAGTATTGCCAATCAAATGAAAAGGGGAGGGAAGTTAAAATACAGTAAAAAAGGCAAAAAAGAGGATTGGTTGAGCCCAGGGCAGAATGAATCCCCTCCGAAAGTGGTAAACGCTGCGCTCATCGCATCCCTGGGTCCGACAGCGGTTTCGGGCCGGTGAGGCGAAGTAGCAGAAAACAGGGTGAAAAAAGCCCATTCATCATGTCCCCCAAAGTGTGGACTTGCTCGCAAGAGCTTACAATTATTGGGTGTAAGGGGGTGAGGGAAAGGTAAGAAGTTTAGGTTTTAAAAGGTCCAGCCATTTTGGGAAAAAAATATGGGGTGTTTTATGAAATTTGGGGGACCTGCCACCTGAAATACATCTTAACAGATAAATGCGAATTGTAGAGATGACAGAAAAGTTCAAAAAGTCGGGGGGAAATTGCCATTGGGATTTTGGTAGGCCAGCTGAAAAAATGTATTTCAGGGCCCCTTAAAACTAGGGGTTTTTGGTGTGCCTGTCACCCGCGGAGCGTTCCCGAGAAATGGTGCCACCGTGGAAATCTTGGAGACGGCATGGTGGTTCGGTGATGGGAATGTGTTAAGATCTCCCCCCAAGTGGAGAGATCGGGTAGGGTGGTTGACAGAGTTGGAGAGGAGATGTAGGGGGGTGCAGCACGTGGAGAAAATTATGGGTGGAGTGATGAGTTTATGTTGTACCTGTATGAATGTGAAACCAGTCGCGAGTGCCCCAAGGTAGAGGCATCAGTATAGGGTGCAAAGAATAAAGCCTGGCTGCTGCATTCGGGACGTTTGGGAGAGGGGAGAGTTTAAGAGAGAGAGACCGATAAGAGGGGTTCCAGTAGTCAAGCGAGAAAGATATAGCGTATGAGGTTTGAGTTGTTTTCCACAGGGGGGGAAAAAACGAGGGATTTTGGGATGTTCTTGAGGTGTAGGTAAGGGGGGCCCAACGGTTGGTATATGGAGTGAAGGACAGATCGAATCGGTTAACCCCAAGAAGCGGGCTGTTGCCCAGAATTTATGATGGTGCCACAATGAGAAGAAATAGCAGGGTGAGGTGGTTATTTAGATGGTGGGATGCTAGAGTTCAGTTTTAGGGGGGTTTATTTTAAGATAGGGGGGAATGATGTCAGAGACAGCGGCGACAGTCACTGGTTTTTGTAGGAGGCAGGAGGATGTCATGGGGGGAGGTGTATAATTGGTGTTATCAGCGTAGAGATGGTATGGGAAGAAATCTTGATGGTTAGTCCAATTGGTGGTGTAGATTGAAAAAGGGGGGGGGAAGGGCCCAGAAAATGATTCCCGTAAACCCCCAAAATAAGGGAAAAGGAGGAAGGTAGAACCCGCAAAAAGAACTAAAGGGGCGGTCAGAGGTAAGATGAAAAAAAAGCGAGAGCTATGTTTGGAGGCGGGTGGGTGAGCATGTGTGGAGAAGTGGTGTCAACGTGTAAAAACAGCGAGAATCCAGGAGAAGCAGCAGTGAGTAGTTTCCTGAGATTGCGTGAGGGGCTTAGAGACTTTAGTGGCGTTTCTGTGGATTGTAAAGTGCGGAAAACCCGATCAAAGGATCTAGAAGAGGGTGTAGAGAGAAAACTGATCGGCGGGGAGTAACAAGGTTCCAAGGTTTTTAAGACGAAGAGCAGGTTAAAAACTGGTCGGTAATTACATCCAAAATTGCCATCAAAAATGCATTTTGATATTTGTTGGCCTATGGTCCAAAAATCGTCGTTCTTGTGCTTTAAAACCCCTTTTCTAGGGGGATATTGGGTTTGTATTGCTCTTGATGCCCAAAAGTACAAAAAAAAATAAAGTTACTCCCCTAACATCAAAAATTAAACCCTCCCAAAAAAATCATTAGTGTCCTTAAAGGAGTTTCCCCCTTCAGAGTTTCGAAAATGATGAATAAAATACTCTTCATTCCTGGTTAGACTGACTCTTTTTGATAGCCATGCTTGACAGTCAGGCTGTGCTGTGTTTTTAGATGCTAATTGATCGATTGCTTCTAAAAATTCTAAAGATTCTTATTGACCCCCAAAACAAAAAGCCTAATTCAGTTCTGTTTTTTTTTACAAATCAAGCTTTTTCTGCTGAGCGCACAGGACACTGCGGAACTGTTGTGACATCATCCTGTTTCTATTGAAACAAACAGCAGGGGGGAATTGTTTAAGGTAGTTACTGAGGGAATGAAATAGAGGGGGGTCATAAAATCACGTAAATTTCCTTAGGGAAAACAGAGGAAAAAAAGCAAAAATTTTTTGGGAAAAAGTCTTTATTTTGTGTTTCCCTACAATTTTTAAAGCTATTCTTGTGCGAGACAACCCCCTTTTGGGCATAGTTGTATTTTTAAAAATTTATTGTAAATATCTATATATGAAGCCAATGGTTGGAATACAGACCCTATACCCAGGGCTATTGGACTCTTGGGGGGGTCAATAAGATTTTGAAATTTTGGGGGTAAATATGACAGAGATGTCCAATAGTCGGAGCATTCCTAGTTGTTATATCAGTGCTTCCTTCCTCTTCTGAATCCTTGAGAAACATATCTATTTGCTCTTTGATGGACCTAGTGGGATCATTTTCCACCTTGGGATATACTCTGGTATCCAATAGTTGTCTATGAGCTTTTTCAAGATATTTCTCCCTTTCCATATTGACGGTAGCCCCTCCTTTGTCTGCTTTTTTGATAGTGATTTCGTTATCGTCCTGCAATTCTTTAAGAGCTGTCATTTCTGCTTTGCCCATATTAGACTTGTTCTTTTTACTCACGTTATTCCATTTTTTACTCAGTTCACTCCTCACTATTTTTTCAAAGTCATCAACATAACGCTCGTTACATCAGCATCAAAGTTACTTTTCTTATACAATTTACTAGGAATCTCCCTCGTTCTCATTACATTTTTCCTCCATAAAAATATCCACAACCCAATTTTTCTGCAAAACCTATAGAAATCTGTTTTAAAATCAAACAATTATATGTTATTTTCGGTATATATTTCAGTCCTATACGCAGAACTTTATTTTGAACTTCTGTCAGTTGTTTTGTGAAAATATTAACCGCAAGTTCCTCATTTCTTTTTGTGTTGCATTTTCTTGGGTCTGATCTTGGTTATTTCTTCTGGTAGTTCGCTACTTATTGTTTTTCCTACTGAGGTATCCCTTACAAAAAGTTTGCCTTTTTTTTTAATGTCAGGACAATTTGACGTGTATTGGATGTTTCTGATTCAGATGATGTCATGTCTGTACGCCTTCGTCTTGTAGGCTATGCTCTGTATCCATGTTTGTGGTCTTTAGCCCATTTGTAGACATTATTAAATAAGTAGTTCTTAGTATCTCTCTCAAATTTCTTTAGATGTCATTGTTTGTTCTTTAATTTTCTTCAAATTATTTGTAATACTTTCCTGAGATTTTCAAATAATTCTGCTCATGTATTTTTATATTCCTCCTCCACTTTCTGGATTTCAACCTGTACTTCATTAATGGCCATTTTTAGGTGCTGTACGGTCAACAGCATTAGATCAAGAGAAAAACGGTTGCTCAGAGCATACCATTTCTCCAAGTATGCAGTATCTTCCTTTAAAAGAACAGATGTGAGTGGGCTCGGGGCATATGTTGAACCTTTAGTTATTCTGTTAGCGTGGATGCATGTAATCTCAAATTTAGATGTTCCAATCTCTTACTCCAGTCGGTAGATGAGGAGCCCTCATCTGAGCTCCACCCAAAGCCACCACTTTCTGCCTGTTGTATCATAGTCAATCGTTTCGTATCTGAGAGGACTAGAGTCTCCGCTTTCCTTTCGGTCAATGCCTCAATTTTATCAAATTACATATTTATTTATCCAGGCACAACCAAAGGGACAATAGTCACTGTTCGTCTTTCTCTTATATATGTAAACCACAGGCTCACGGCCAGACTAGGGAGTCCCAATCCCCAACAATCACACTCTCATATATAAATTTCTGGTCATGTAGTGAAGGCATTTTTATAGCTTTTTTCAAGCAGCAATGTCAATCTCCCAAAAAAATTAGTAACAATTATTGGTTCAAAACAAATTTTAAAATATTTTGCGTGTTTTCATCCTTGGTTTTTGGCTTCAAAAAAGTCCAAGTGGAAAAATTTTCTAAATATTAAATCCTAATGGTGCTTCAGTGGGGGAGTTCTGTGTATCCTCTCTCAATAGGAGTAACGGGGTGCGACACTTTGTGTACCAAAAAATTTTTTTATCGATTTTGGAGTATTTACCCTTGCTGTGCTTTTTAAAAGAAGCTGTTTTTAAAATTCTTCACTTATTGCCAAAAATTATATATATAAGAATCTGACCTGCATGCAGCATGTTATAGAACAGGAGATGCTGAGCAGACTGATACATTGTTCTGTGGGGACAGATTCTGTAAAACTTGTCTTTTATTTATTTAAATATCTGCCTTTTGTGGGTTATGGAATGTAGTAGGCGGTGTTATCAGTGATTGACAGCTATCTGTGTATGCACGCTCATACAAAGAAGGCTGTCAGTCACGGATGATGCCACCTACTGGACTTTTAAACCTACAATAAGCAGGGATTTAAATGACTAAACACAACTTCTAAAGAATATTGCCCTATAAAATACACTCCCGGCCCTTTATTGGGTTTACACCATTGCTAGAAACGGGTTGGACCCCTTTTGCCTTCAGAACTGCCTAATTTCTTCGTGCATAGATTCACAAGGTGTTGCAACAATGCTAATTGGTCCCAAAGGGGGCCCCAAAGAGTCCCAAGAAAAATTCCCACCCATGCCCCAAACCCCCAAAAGCCTGAACCCGTTGATACAAGGCAGGAGGATCCAGTTTTTCATTTTGTTGACGCCAAATTCTAAACCTCCCATCGAATGTGCAGCAGAAATCGAGATCCTCAGACCAGGAAGTTTTTCCAATCTTCTACTGCCCAATTTTGTGAGCTTGGGAAAAATTGGGCCTCTTTTTCCCTTTTCTTAGCGAAAGGAGGGGCACCGTGTTGGTCTTCTGCTGCTGTAGCCCATCTGCCTAAAAGTTCGCCGTCTGTGGTTCAAGAGCTTTCTGCCTCCCTTGGTTGTAAGGGGGGCTATTTGAGTCCTGTTGCTTTCTATCAGCTCAAACCCAGTCTGCCCATTTCCTTTGACCTCTGGCATCAACAGGCATTTCCGCCACAGGACGCCGTCACTGGAGTTTTTTTTTTTCGGACCATTCTCTGTAAACCCCTAGGAGGGTTTTGTGGTGAAAACCCCAGGAGATCAGCAGTTTTGAAATATCGCCAGCCCTTCTGGCCCAACAACCATCCCAGTTCAAAGGCACCAAATCACCTTTTTTCCCCCAAAAATGATGTCGGTTTGAACGCGGAGTTTGTCTTGACATGTTAATCCCAAAATGCACGGGTTTGCCGCCTGTGTTTGGGCTGATTAGAAATTAAGTGTTAACGAGCGTGGACAGGTTTTACTAAAAAGTGGCCGGGGGGGTATAAAATCTTATTCCTGCTTTTTACACGTTTCCTAGTTACTGATCACCTTTCTTTTTTTAACAGTCCCGGGTGGTGTGTCACTCCTGCGTGTTCTTTAGCAGCACAGGAGCTTGTTTATCTTTCTTACTCGCAAACTTTGACCCTTTAGAGTTCTGTAGCCTTGTGTCCTGCTCAGGGGCATCACTAGGCAGTTTTATGCAGGGCTTCTGGATAAAACTGCTGCTCCCTTGAATCGGCAGTTTGCCCAAAGGAAGAGCCACTGCTGTGGGACTGGAGCCTGGCTGTCTTCTCAACTGTATGCGTGCCCTCAGGGGGTTGACAGCTACCGCGGAACAGGTAGCTTTTGTCTCCCTGCCCTGCAGAGTTTTCCGGGCTTGCAAGCCACAGGAGTATACAAAACAACGTAATAACATGGAATAATGATGGAAAGCCGCCTGTGTGGCTGTGTTGTTTGACAGAGAAATTAGCAGAGGAGAGTATTTTTTTATTTTAAATTGGTGGTTTATATACCTACCAACCTACTAGAGAGACCGATATACCTACCAACCTACTGGAGTGACCTGTATATCTACCGACCTACTAGGGGGGCTTATATACCTACCTACATACTGGGGGTCTTTATACCTACCAACCTACTGGGGGACTTATATATTTATCCAACCTACTAGGGGATCTATATATCTACCTATATACTGAGGGACCTATATACTTACCAACCTACTGGGGACCCTATACACCTACCAACCTACTATGGGACCTATATACCTACATATCTACTGGGGTGACCTAAATACCTACCATATTTACTTATGTACTGGGAGTCCCTATATACCTTCCTAGCTACTGAAAGTGCCTACACACCGACCTACACTGCACCCTATATGCTTACTTGGCTACTGAGGGATCTATATATCTACCTACTTACTTTGCTGTCCTATATACCTAGCTGCATAGTTTAGTAGAGGTAGAGGGGGCAATATACTTACCTACTGAGGGGACCTCTATACCTACCTCCTTACTGCTGGGGATTATATAAACTACCTACAGGGGGCTATATATCTGTCTATTTACTGAGTAGTATCTACTGAACATATATTTATACCTAGCTACCTACTAATGGGAACTATATACCTACCCACCTACGGATGGGTCCTATATACCTACCTAATAAGGGAAAATGTATATCCCTTTCCTTTCCCTCCTTATCTAATGGAAGCCTATATAGGAACAATGGGTGACTCCCCACTCTCCACAGCAGGCACCCAGCTTTCCTTTCCTAAGAAAGTGGGTTGCTGTGGGGAATGAGGCATCACTATGCTTTCCTATATAGACCCCCATTACTTTGGGAGGTTTATAACCCCCAGAAGGTAGGTATATAGTGTATGGAAAAGTGAGGATTTTAAAATGTTTGTACAGTAAATTCTATAGAGACAAGTTGTGGCCAGGAGAAGTCATCATGGCAGTCTCGGATAGTGATGAGCGATTACATCGACTATCGTCATCGGGTCGATAGTCGATATCGACAATTTTTCAATAAGATATGTGTCGTAAAAGATTATGCCGGGGTGACCCTTAAAGTCTTGGGAGAGGGCAAAAACCTTCTTTTACATCAAAGAGGGATGGGGAAATGGGAAATTAACTCACAACAGTCAAAGGAAGTGTACATCTTAGGCAACCACTTAGGTTTAAAAGCCCCAGAAAAAAATCACAGAATTAAATATCCCTGTCTTGCCCACAGCATGCCCTTAAACCTGCATACCACAAATTTAAAAGTGGCCCGAAGGAGATTATTTTAACCCCATTTTTTGAACTGGACATTGAATTCGTCCTGGAAGCGCATGGCCCAAACCCGCATGACCCCGTTTTAAAAAAGTGTGGAAAAAAGGGTCTTTGAACCCCCATTTTTTGTTGAACTGGCATTGACTATACTGTCTGGCCCCAGTATGACATTAAACCTGTTAACCCCCCAAAATTTAAAAAGTGCGGGAAAAGGGGTTTTTTAACCCCTTTTAGTTGAAAATGGCATGAATATGTCCTTCCACGTATGACCTTAAAATGTCTGACCCCCAAAATTTTAAAAATGCCGGGGGAAAAAAAAGTCTTTGAACTACCCTTTTATTGAAAAAGGACATTAATATATCTGTCTGTACCGCAGAATGACCACAGATTAAAAAAGTGCCGGATATAGGAGTCTTTCAACCACATTTTAGTTTCACTGGACATAGACTTTACTGTCTGGGCACAGCAATGACCCCTAACCTGTTTGACCACAGATCACAACGTGGCACTCTGCTATTTTGTACAGTGACCTGTCACTTAGTCTATTTTTTGGTAAATGAAATTTGTTTACAGAATTTATTTAGGGAGTTTCTATTTATAGTTTTATTATTATCATTTTGCTTTTTTTTTCAAGTGGTGGTTGATAACATACTCCTGCAGTTTTTAAAGGTATTTTTTACAGTGTAGATGTGTTCATTCTTCCGCAACCCCATAAGTAATAAAAATGTCTACTCATCCCCAAAACTTCTTAGTGAGAAAGTACGTTTGCCTCCTGGCTTCTGAGAGTGATGCAGCAATCAATTCAATGGGTATCATTTTTCCTCCAAAATCCTTCTTCTCAGTGATTCGGGTCAGACTCTCTCCTGGAGATAAATGATGCGAAATAGTGACTCCAAGCCCAGAAAATTTTAGCCTTCAAATTGTGCAATTTGTGTCCAGCCTGGGGCCTTTTGACCCTACTTAACCTCACAGAAATCCACTTTTCTAAATCTGATTTTTTAGAGGAAGAAATTTGTAAAGCCTCTCTGACTGCCCGTAACGCGCTGAGAACTTAGAGATGCTGGTCGCCATTGTTAACACGGCTAATGTCCAGCTGCAGGGAAGACTTAAGCCTGGGTGCGGTGCAGACCCAGGCTACGTCTGTCAACTATTAACACGGACGGTCCATTTGCCAGGGCCGACTTACAGTGGGTAGCGGGGGTTGAGAGCCCAGGCTAGCGTTGTCATTATTAACACGCAGTTTCAAGCTGCAGGGCCGAGTTCAGTGGGGGCGGTGAGAGCCAGGCTGGCGTCGTCATCTATTTTACACAGTTACAAATTGCCCTTATGATGCAAGCAACGAAAACAGTGTGCTGAAGCAGGAGTGCGGAAGTGTGAGGAGACCTTCCAGCTTTAAGCTTACACAGTCAAGACCTGGGTACGCGCCTTATGGATTGCCCATCCAGTTATCGAGTGCGGACCAATATGAGCATTCCCCCACTTGGAAATACTGGTGGTTTAAATGCTCCTGTTCCCCCAGGTTGCCTTTTTCTTGGCATTTTTTTCTCATTTAACTCAACGTGCTGGAGGAAAATTGTCTTTTTCTTTGTTCCTGTCCGTGCTCCATACTCCATTGTCCTTGAATAACCTAATCTGTAAGTCTTCTGTACCTCCCTTGTACAATCAGAGGAATATATTTTTTCTTACCAGCTATTTAGTACATGGCAGTTAATTAGTATAGTTTAATTCTCGAAAACACAATTTAAATAGGATGGGCATTCCCACCATGTCTTTTTTTCTCTTTTTTAATTGTATTAAATGGGTAGATCTCAAACAGGGATTGCTTAGCTCTGTTTAAAGATCTTGCAAAACAAGTCAATTTGCAAATATGTTGGCATTAACAGTGTTGCCTACCTATTCCGGTTTCTTGACAGGCACCATCACCCTTGACCACTCTTGACAATTGTGAAGAACAAATGTCTGTTAGAACCACATTTTTTTCAATTGGAACTGTCAGTCTAGCTGCATTTCCAGCAATATGCCCCTCCAAAAATTCAAAAATGACCCATGAGCCCATCTTTTGAAAATTGTGAAGAACAATGTCTGTTAATAAACAACTTTTTTTTTATAATGAGGGACATGTAGCTAGAGCTACTCGCATGTCACAGCCAAAATGCCCCCAAAAAGCTCCATGATGACCCGTCTTGAGCCACTTTTGACAATTGTGAAGAACAAATTCTGCTAGGAAGAACAACATTTTTTTTAATAGGACCTCTGTAAGGATAGCCGCATGTCACAGCAAATGCCCCCAAAAAATTCAAAAAGATGACCCATTGAGCCACTATTTTGACAATGTGAAGAACAAAGTTTGTTAGAAACACATTTTTGGAATATGACCGTAGTGTTGTGCATTCAAAGCAGCATGACTCCAAAAAATTATAAAATGAACTTCTCTCAGCCATGTAAAAACTTGTGAGGCGAAAAAAAAAAGGGCAGAAATGCTCACTCAAAAGCCTACATTTCTGTGTTATTCCAAAAGGACCATGTGAGTATTGCTGTAATCTCACAGCAACCTGACCAAAAAATTATAAATATGACTTCTCAGCCACTAGATTAAAAATTGAACAAATTGTGATGGAGAAAATGCCACTTAGAAAGCACATTTCTGTTTCAAAGGACCATAATTATAGCTGTATCTCACAGCAACATTGACCTCACAACCATTGACAATGCGATAACTTTAAAGATAAAGTGAGTAAATGAATTCGGTGTTGTCATGAACCTCTGCTGTCCTTTACAGTTCTCCCTCACAGCAAAACAGCAAAATGAACTGGTTTGAGGAACCGAGATAAAATTGCAGTAATGAAGATGTCATTTTAAAAAAAAAGTTTTCAAGAGGACCCTTTCTGTTTGAAGAGGAATGTGAAGTAACCGGCAACTAATCGGTGACCTCGGCATTGGGGCCACACATCATCAGAGATCCATGCCTGAATTTATCTGATGAAAGTCAAACGTCCACATTATCAGTGGAAAGCCGGATGCGTTTGTCTAGTAAATGACTCCTCAGCTGTGCTGAAGTCCGCTACTTTCAGATATGACGCTGGCTGCTGGGCAGGACAAACACCTCTTGGGTGTCGCTGGAGTTGAGCTCGGGCCCATTCGTCCATTTTGGATTACCCAGAGTCTATTGGGTGGAACACTTACAAAAACATCGTGTTGAGACGCAGATAGTCGTGCACCATGATCTTAAGCTGGTCTCTGTGTTGGATGTGTGCCTGTATTGGCATCGTTGGTGATAGTGGTAAATAAAGATTGCCAGTGACTAGAGGTACCCACTTAGGCTTCTTGCCACCTTGCTCCTGCTTGCTGCTCCTGCCGCTACGCTACTTGGCACTCTCTGCTGTCACGTTCGCTGATGTGTTCCACGTTGACATTTGGAACGTGAAGGCAGAGACGCCAACAGATGTCTCCCAGCTTGATCATTCAGACAAGTTCTCCATTTCCTGCATTTTAATCTCTATATGGGTGGGTGGAAGGCAAGTGGTGGAGTTTTGTTTTGTACCGGGGAATCTAGGAGGGTGGCCCACCACAGTTAACTGTTGTTCATTTTTGATGGCCTTAAATGCGAGGATCATGTTGGAGGAAATGGAGCATCCAAAGCACTCATGTGAGAGATGGAGCTTGATTTCCAAGCCTCTGGGATCGGAGGGGCCTAGCAAACGATCGTTCCTCAACTCTCCTCCGCCTCAATTCTCGCCAACCCTTTTCCAAGGCAGGACGTCGCGGTAAGTCGGTGTCTAGGAATATCCTCCTCCCCTCCTCCCGTCCTCTGGCACAGCTTCAAACAGCCTGACTTGCTGAGGTGATGCACCTGAGAGTGATGCGCCGCCTTGCTAGCTGGAACCCGAACCAACTGTGATGAAGACGATAAAATTGCGAAAACGTCGGGCTCTTGGGATTCGACGGTGAGAAAGGCTCTGTGGTCCGCAATCTGGGTCCGTTCCTCCTCGTCGCTAGGCGGGATCTGATGTATTCCAGAGTGTCCAAACCATCGGTCCAGAAAACTAAGATCACCACAGTGCTCATGCTGACAAGGGCATTCGTCCTGCACTGGACCCATTTTGTTGGTCTCAAAAACGTGGCAAAGGATGGTGCGAGACTCTTTCACTGCCTCCACTCTCGGTGGTCTACCACCCCGAGGTCCGCACCGCGCTTGTCAGGCCATGTGTCACTTACGTAACTGCGTACTGGCATTGTGCTGTCGCCACAATCGTGGAGCATAGTGGAGGGTGGAATTCCAGTGTGCCGGGAGGACGAGCTGGCGCTGCACCGCGGCCAGCGGACGAAGCAGGGTTGCGAATGGCGAAAGTGCACGAAACTCAGATAACTCAAGACTTCCTAGAGGGCCAGTCCAGACCCCGGGTAGCTCTTTAGAAATTTCTGGACAGACATAGGTTCATGACATGTGCCAGGCAAGGGATGTGCTCAAGTACCGATCTTAAAGGGGGCCAGCCAGATTTCGCCGTATCGCAACACACCTTGCCTAGGCACAAAGGCTTCTTGATCACCAGCAGCGCTCTGTCTCGTTGCGGAGAGCCGTCACAGCTCCTGAACGGTGTGGTGGACGGTCTCCAAGACAGATTAATTTCAAACAGGCATGGTTTCTCTGGGCACGTGATGCCACCAGAGGACTTTGGTGGGAGGGAAAGAGCCCTGTACATCCCTACGGTTTTAAAGAGCGGTGCGCCACGCTGAGAGCACGTCACCCCCAGAGACATCCACCAGCTACCAGTGAGCTGTCACGGAGATATAGCGGCCTTGGCCGTGCTTACTAGTCCCAGCGGGCCGAGTGTCGGTGGTCAGATGGACTTGTTCCAGCCACAGATGCAGGACAACGCGCTTGAAATTTTAGTTGGACACGTGGCTGGCCAGAGGCAGGGCGAGTGGCTTTTCTGGCCAAAGACAAATGCCCTGCTACGGCATCTGGTCTTGGAGGGAGGCAAGGGGCCAGCGTGGTGGAACCATCTGTCCAACCAGACGAAAGGCAACATTTTCCAAGGCCCAAAAAGCTGGCCCCCCCAATGCCGACATTCAGGTTTAGGCTTTGGGACATGGTTTGGGTTAATGGTTTTCTTCTTCTCCCAACCCTGGGAAGGACAGAATACTGGCTTTGCTAGGTGCCACTGTCGGCGTTGCAGGTTCATCAAAACTGGCGGAAAGGAGAAGGGGTTAGGCCTGGGTCTCTGGTGCGTGTGGTGGTACTCGGGCGAGGGTGGAGGCGGGAAGGAGGAAGGGGAGCGGCTGAAGGCTGATCCCTGATCATGACTCGAGAGACATGGGCAGATGAGGAACGTTGGTAGGGTGGCGGAGAGGCGGAGACATTTGATGTGGCAGTGGTTGGTGGCCCGGCGTCGGTCTGGCTTTTTTGGCTAAGTGTTGCTCCTCTCCATTTCGTATAGTAGCAGAGATTCATTCGCGCCAGCATGTGATAGACATGTTGGTGGTGGTTGTAAACACCACTGTAGTGATTCTTGTCCGTCCCTATACTTATGCATGTTTATGGCCAAAGGCGGCTTTATGGACTTCTCACTGGGTGTATCATGAGGCCGTTGTCAAAGAGGCTAGGCCTGTGAGAGGTCCTGGTACTTTTGACTCGTGTCGAATAAGCGGAGGCAGCGAGAGGTTTCCGCTGACCGTTGGCTGCAGGAATCAAGCAGCGGACTTCTGCGACCGCCTCTCCCTTTTTGAGGCGGGACCCGTACTACACTACCATTCGTCTTCCTCCTCGACCAGTGATGAAGCGACTCGCAAGGCAAAATTCTGCCTGAAAAGACATATTTGGATCCGCAATGTCGTCATCCTCTTCATCACACAGGCTGGGACTTCGTCTTTACGTACTGACATTCTGCATCCAGGAGCTGGCGGGTCTACAAGCAAGAGGGACTGCTCAAGAGCATTGCCGAACGACCATGCCCGGGGATTTTTTGGCGTATTGACCGGCTTCCTTCTCCTACTCGATGGGGGGGCATCAGTAACTGGCGTCAAGGCAGAGAAATCATTCTCGTTTGCCTCTGATCTTTAACATGTATCTGGATCCCCAACCGCATTTTGTCATCACAGAGGTCATTAAGAAAAGGATTATCCCAGTGGTGGGTTTTTTTTTTTTTTTTTTTTTACCCCCCACTCGAGTGGAAATCTGGGTGCCTTCGCTTTCCTGTTTCACGGATGCTGATGATGCTGAGAGACGACTATTTGGGCAGTGACTGGGAGGACGATGGAGGTAAGAGGGTAGCATTAGACCACTGAAGAACAGATATTGGCGACGCTGTTCTTACTGAAGTTTACAATCAGGGCCATGACACCAGCGATGAAGGCCTGAGGTCCTGCAAACGACGATCCGCTGGCTCGATGCGTGTTCGTCTGCCAGCACTATGAAGGAGCAATCATTCTCTCGTACCCCGTTATCCTCAATGTCCCCCCCTTCTTTGCTCGCTTACCACCTGCATTTCGTCCATGTTCAGAAAGATAAAATATTGGAGAAGGTATGGCAGAGTTTTGGCCCGTCTCTTATTAAAAGTCGGCAAATCACAGCTATTCTCAAATCCTACAAATCAAAACAAATTGCCTGGATTCAATTTAACTGCAAGTGGCCTCTATCAACATAATCTGCGACTGGGCAAAAGTGCAAAAAACACGGTATCTGAAATGTATACGGGATAATAAAAGTATTATGGCACCTATCAATTCACTGTTGGTGACTAACACCAATTGCAGGATCAAATCTACTGCAAGGTGGCTCTATCAACAATTGAGATGGGCAAAAGTGCAAAAAACACCCGTATCTGAAATGTATACGGATAATAAATGGTATTTTTGGCACCTATCAACTTGTGTGACTACACTATTGCTGGTTTCCAATTTAACTGCAAGGTGGCTCTATCAACAAATCTGGACTGGGCAAAAGTTGCAGAAAACACGTATCTGCAATGTATACGGATAATAAAAGGAATTTTTTGGAACCTATCAATTCACCTGTGGTACTACACCAATTGACTGGATTCAATTTAACTGACAATGGGTACCTCTATCAACAATATTGGATGGGCAAAAAGTGCCAAAAATCACGTATCTGAAATGAGTTATGACGGATAATAAAAAGGGATTTTTGGCACCTATCAATTCACCCTGTGGTGGGACTACACAATTGCTGGTATTCAACAAATCTGGACTGGGAAAAGTGCACAAAATCACGTATCTGAAATGATATACGGATAATTAAGAAAGTATTTTTTGGCACCTATCAATTCCACCTGTGGTGATACACATTGTGCTGATTCAAAATTTACCTGCCAATGGTACCTCTGCATCAACAAATCTGGACTGGGCGAAAAGCTGCCAGAAAAACACGTATCTGAAATGTATTTGGATAATAAAGGTATTTTGGCACCTATCAACCTGTAGGGACTACACAATTGCTGGATTCAATTAAACTGCAAGGTGGCTCTATCAACAAATCTGGACTGGGCAAAGTGGCCTATAAAGACACGTATCTGAAATTATACGGATCATAAAAGTATTTTTGGCAACTAATCAAATTCTCCTCTGTGGTGGGATTCCCAACCGCGTGATACACAATTGCTGGATTCAGACATCTAACTGCAAGGTGGCTCTAATCAAGACAAATCTGGATGAAGGCAAAAGTGCTAAAAAACACGTTATCTGAAATGGTATCCCGGATATATAAAAGGTATTTTTGGCACCTATCAACCTGTGGTGACTAACCACTATTGCTGGATTCAAATTAACTGCAAGGTGGGTCTATAACAATCTGACAGGGCAAAAGTGCAAAAGACACGTATCTGAAATGTTATAGGATAATAAAAGGTATTTTTGGCACCTATTCAATTCACTGTGGTGACTACACAATTGCTGGATTCAATCTAATGACAAGGGTGGCTCTCTCAACAATTGGGGAACTGGGCAAAAGTGCAAAAAACGTATCTGAATGTTACGGATAATAAAGGTATATTTTTGGCACTATCAACCTGTGGTGACTACACTATTTGCTGGATTCAAATTTTAACTGCAAGGGTGGCTCTATCAAGAAATCTGGAAAGGGGCAAACAGTGCAGAATAACACGTATCTGAACTGTATACGGATAATAATAAAGGTATTTTTGGCACTATCAATTACCTGTGGTGACTACACAATTGCTGAATTCATTTTAACTGCAATGGTACCTCTATCAACAATCTGGAGCTGGGCATTAGTGCAAAAAAACGTATCTGAAATGTTATCTACTGTTAATAAAAGGTATTTTTGGCACCTATCAATTCCACTGTGGTGACTACACAATTGCTGGAATTCAACAAATCTTGGACTGGGAAAGTGCAAAAAACGTATCTGAAATGTTATACGGATATAAAAGGTATTTTTGGCACCTATCATTCATCTGTGGTGACTCACAATTGCTGATTCAAATTAACTGCAAGGAACCCTCTGATCAACAAATTGGATGTGGCAAAAGTGCAATCAAAAATCACGTATCTGAAATGTATACGGATAATAAAGGTATTTTGGCACCTATCACTGTGGTGACTACATCATTGCGGATTCAAATATAACTGCAAGGTGGCTTAATCAACAAATCTTGGACTGAGGCAAAAGTTGCAAAAACACGTATCTCTGAACTGTATACGGATAATAAAGGTATTTTTGGGCACTATAATATCACCTGTGTGATGACTACACAATTGCTTTGGATTCAAAATTAACTAAGGTACCTCCTATCAAACAATCTGGACCTGGGCAAAAAGTTCAAAAAACACGTATCTGAATGTTCCGAATACATAAAGGTATTTTTGGCACCTATCAATTTCACCTGTGGTGACTCACTGATCAATTGCTGGATTCAAATTATGCAAGGTACCTATAATCACCAAATCGGGACTGGGCAAGGTGCAAAAAAAACACGTATATGAAATGTATTAAGATAGATAAAAGTAATTTTTTGGCACCCTATCAATTCACTGTGGTGATCTATACAATTGTGGATATTCAAATGATACTGCAAGTACCTCTATCAACAATTCTGGTGACTTGGGCAAAAGTGCAAAAAATACGTATATCTGAAATGTTTACGGGGATAATACAAGGTATTTTTTGGCACTATCAATTCTCCTGTGGTGGATACACAAATGATGGGTTAAAATTTAACTGCAAGGTACCTCTCTCAAACAAATCTGGACTGGGCCAAAAGTAGCAAAAACACGTATCTGAAATGTATACGAATAATAAAAGTATTGTTTGGCACCTATCAATTCACTGGTGGTCGATGACTACACAATGCTGGAGTTCAAATTTAACTGCAATGGTGGTACTCTATCATCATATTTTGGATGGGCAAAAGTGCAAAAAACACGTATAGAAATGTCTCGGATTAAATAAAAGTATTTTTCGGCACTATCAATTCACCTGTGGTGACACAAAATTGCTGGATTCAAATTTAACTGGCAACTGGTACTCTATCAACAAAGATGACTGGGGCAAATTGAAAAAGAAACACTATCTGAAAGTATACTGATAATCAAAAGTGGAGTTTTGCACCTAACAACTAGACCTGCGTTATTAGAAAAGATTCTGTATCCTAATATAAGTCAGGCTGCCCAATATCCAAGTAATAGTTCAAAGTAAAATGCTAATAATAAAGCTATTGCAATGCAATGTTGCAATTCTCAATATCCAGTATCTATAAGAGCTTGTCTGTGTTCGACGCGCGCCCCCCACCCCCCCGCTCCCCCCGTGACTTATTACAGCGGGAGATGCTCCTTTAAATTTCTCTGCCTAACTAGACCTAAATTCTGCAAATCTCTGATATAATAAGTTATAAGGACATCACAGCTAAAAAGTAGAGCTGTACTCTGGTGACAAATTGATCAATTTCACCCACTGAGCTGTTGGTCTACAGAGGCAGAGCGCACGTCCTACTGCTATGAGCACTGAGAGACACTATCCATGAACAGGAAGGCTGTTCTATGTAAAACGACCGGTCATGATAGATTTTTCCAGACCTAATCGAAACATAACATCTCCAGTCATGCCTTCGGCATCACAAGCTCACCGGCTTATTCTGTTAGCGGAGGGGGGGGGGGGTTTGCTGGCGCCAAATGACAGGAAGCGGCTAGAACATGGTGGTGATATTATTAGATGATGCACCCAGATTTTAACCTAAATTAACGCCGTGATCTAAAAAATCCCGATCCGGATCATGTAAATACCGTGCCCGATTTCAACTTTGTAGATAATAGAATCGTCAAACTAGTCTCGGCATGGATGGAAGTGCGAAAAGAAAGTGAATATGACTCATTAAGAAGACATCACCTGTGGAGTCACTGGATGTAACTGAGCCACTGGAAGTAACTGCAGTGTAATCACTTATATGTCATCTGCAGAGCTAGTGTACAACTGGTATTTACCATTATCTGATGAACTGGTATGGAGGTAATATACAGTCTGCAGAGGCTGTGTACATGGTGTCTACTTACTATATGGTGACTGTATTCGTGGTATTATCTGTTTCGAGCGCCTGCAAGCAAACTTAAAGTCATATGTTGTGGTCACATTTGGTCATGATTGGCAATATTCTTTTGGTCTTAGAGTAGTAATATTATCTGTTCTGGGTAATGTGGGATTTTCTTTTAGTAAAATAATATGTATGATATATTTTGCTCCCATGTATAAGTGTATTATTTAGTAATTGTATGAGTTATTAAAAGGGTTTTTAAAATACCTCCAACCGTCCCAATTTTTCAAAAAACAATTCTAAATGACCATGGACACTGGGATTTCCAGGCTAGGTCCGGGGGGATCTGGGGCACTCCCCTGAATCCCCGGGACTGTGCAAAATCCAGCCCTTTTCATCGACACTTATGTAGAAAGTCTGCAAGTGTAGAGGCAGTGGCACCAGGAAAGTGCAAAGTGTTCCCCTGACACATTGGCTGCAGGAGGCTGCCTGCCCCTCAGCTGACTAACAGTCAGCTGCCAGTTTGGCAAACAGCATTCAGGCTATCCAGACCGGGGGAAATTGGGTAACTCATCCCCACAGTTACCAAAATAGCTTTTCTAGGAGCTCTGTGGGGGATCAACCTTTTTCCCTTGGTCCAAGAAAGCTGAGTGGACCCTTACCAAAGCAGACACTTAACCTTTTCTTGGTGCCCCAAGGAATTCACCACTTTTTCCCAAATTGAATAACCTATCCAGCATCCGGGGAAAATTGGGTGATATCCATCCTCCATACAACACACAGCATCCAAAAATCCAGCATCCGGAAACCCAAGGATCCCCTCCCCCAAAGCAGGGCAACCACTTTTCTAGTGCCTGCTGTGGGCATGTCACCCCCTTTCCGGGCACTGAATAAGCTCTCCCACTATAAAAGCTGGGTGGTGCCCTCTTAGGGGTTTTTTTTTCTTTTTTTTAAGGTCTCCCTTTGGACTCAAAAAGGGTTCCTTGGGCTACGTTGGACCAGCATTGCCTCTAATGGTCAGGTGGGGGGGGGATTGGGGATTGTTTATTTAAATAAATTGTTTTTTTTTTAGGTGTTTTTGGTTCTTTTTGTTTTTTTTTTTTTTACCTTTTTTTACAAGTAAGTTTAGAGGCATCTAAAAAACACGTCCCTTATACTGTTTGGGGCTTGGTGTCGCCGTTTGTTTTTCATCATCACAAGGTGATGCTATCCCCCTCTATATCACCACAGTATCCAACACAACAAGAGACTTGAAGCCAGCCAGGTTATGTCAGAAAACAGACCATCTAATGGATGGTCCGCTTTGGGGGGGGCTTGGTGGGATTTTTGGGTGGCAATATCCTGGACCTTCCCATCCCCGGGCCCCAGCTGTGGGGGTTTTACCTTGGGCTCGTTATGAAAAATGGGGGTACCCCACTAGTTTTGTTTTTTAAATAATTTGTTCTTTTTGATTTTAAAAAAGGGGGTCCCAGATTTTTTTTTAAACCCCCCATGGAAAAAAAGACAGCTGCAGATGGGGAAAAATCCTGAATTTGGTCCTTACCCATCCTAAAAAAACCAGCCTCACCATTCCAGAAGTTTACAAACACATTACAGGGGGTTCTGCAGTTTCCACCTCTTCCCCCTACCAAAAGGTGTTGAGTATGGGGGAATATGACAGAGGTTGTGTCGCCTTTTAATGGTGAAAAAAACCCCTGGCGAAACCCCAAAATTCCCAGCATTAGTGATAAAGAGGCATCTCTCAGGTGACCATTACTAACATTGAAATAGTCAAAAAACAACAACAAAACAGGAACAAAAAAAAAACAATTTATTTAAATAAACATCCCAGAAAAACCCCCCCTCGTTGACCATTTTTTAAAAAAAATTAGGGGGGAGCTGGTCTGCATGGTCCAATTTAATCCAATGTAGTAAAAAAAAGGGGGGAAACTTGAAGGGAAATAGAAACACTAAAAGAAAAGTTAGTATAAACTCCACCCCCCTAGGCCATCATTTTGGGCATGGTTAGAGGTTTGGGTCCATGTGATGTTTACTTGGGGCCCTGGTCGATGTTTTCTTTTTGAAAATCTCTAAAGTTGGGAGGTATGAGTATTACACTATCAAACATATATGAACACTTTTTTACTATTTCATGCAAGTAAAGCTTAAAAAGGGGTTGCCCCTTCTCCCGATCTTTTGTTACTTTTGGCCCCCAGACAATGGAACGTCACGTGAAGCCTTGATCAGTGGCCTGACATCGCCGTTTTTAAAAGGGAACATCTGAATTTTAAAAGATGATTTAAATCAAGGACAGACCACTGCAACCAATAAACAAATAAACGCCAAAAAAAACAACAAGGGGGGGGGAAACATGGACAAAGGCAGTGTGGAACATGGGGGAGCGGGGGAGTATATACTTTTTATTTGATCAGTGCATCCTAAGACTGGGTTCACATGTTACATTACTGCGTGCGTTTTTTATTCAACCCCTTACTGACATTTGATGTAAACTTACAACATAATGCCGGTAAGGGGTTATGGTGTAGGGAGCGGTTGCAATTGCAATTGCTGCGTACCATTCCTCTTCATGATCACCCCAATCATATGGAGCAGCCACTATTGCAGCCGCGGCATCTAAATGTGCTCACCATTCCTCTCCCTAAACGACCCCCGCAACAAGATCACAATGTTACGAATAGTTGAAATGGCAGCCAGAAGCCTAGAGAAGGCTCAATAGCTGCCATGTTGGTGGTCCTATTACTTCTTCAGGAAGGCAGTACAAGAAGCACCATGCTTGTACATCCATATACATTAGCTATGTAATGCAGAAAGTTGTACAAGAGATTGCGCCCCTTAGTGGTGAAGTATCCAAGGGGGCCTTCATATACAAGTATAAAAATAAAAAAGAGGTTACAAAATATAAAAAATTCAAAACAAAAAATAAAAATATAAAAAAATTATCATTTTACAAATAAATGAAAAAAAATCTTATACATAATTGATATCAACGCATCCGTAAAAGTCTGAGCTATTATAACATCATTTACACCATATGCTGAACAATCTAGAGGGAAAAAATTCCAAATACCCAAATTTTGTTATTTTTGGTCATTTTACATTCCCAAACATTGGAATAAAATGTGATCAAAAAGTCACATGTATCTAAAGTCACATGATGTTGGTCCCCAGAAAAAGGTGCTGCAGAGCAAAGTTAAGAGATAGTACAAAAACATAACTGTGTTACCGAAAGAAAGATCTCCTTTCCTCAGGATTCAGTTTGGCTAAACCTGAATTGGTACCACACAGAAAGAATAAGCGCTGACACTCACAGAATAATTAAAGACCTTAATATCGTAAAATGACGCATTTCATACATAGTGCTTACTCGGGTTTTAGGTTGATGAATTAAAAAAACATCTTGTCTAGACATGAGAAGCCCTCATATGACTATGTAGACAGAAAAATAAAAAAGGTTTATCTTTGGAAGGCGGGGAGGAAAAAACAAACCCCACAAACAAAACGCTCCAGTGAAAAGGAGTTAAAAACACGTGCCAGCCCATTTTTGAAAAATGGCAGCTTTTTTGTTGCTTGTATTTTTGATGCAGTTAAAAAAACCAATGCCCCAATTTTTAGGGAGACGACCGAATCCGCAAACCATGGTGAGAAAACCGCCCCCCAAACGTTCAAAAGATGATAAAATCCCGGTCTTTTTTAAAAAAATCAATTCTGTTGGGAAATTTGCAGGCAGTGTGGCCTCTCTTTCTGTTAATGGTTTTTTGCATGAGCAATAGGGGGGTTGCCCAAAACCTTTTTCTGGAGCATACATGGCTATGATACTAGGTTAGCCCAGGGGCGTCTTTAGGCAGAATCATTCGGGGCCTGA
This sequence comes from Phyllomedusa bahiana, assembly GCA_025379985.1. Lineage (NCBI taxonomy): Eukaryota > Metazoa > Chordata > Amphibia > Anura > Hylidae > Phyllomedusa > Phyllomedusa bahiana. The sequence continues at coordinate 28,435 of JAODAL010030053.1, read as the reverse complement.
CCCCCGAATGAACTGTCTGTCCCCCGATTTCTCGGCGGCTCCGGGGCCGCTGCCTGGGCCTGGACGTCCTTTGTGCGGGGCGGCCCCCCCGAGGTTCTTGACTCGGGGGCCGTTTCTTCCCATCCTTTTCCCCCCCCCCTGTATGAAAGGGTGCTCACCACGCCGTACATACCCCTGAGCGTCCAGGGGGAGTGACGCACGGTTTATCACCCCCCTGCGACGCTGGGTCTCCAAGCCGCAGCTCTCCCGGGCAGGGGGTCCGGACCCTGTGAGAGGCGTAAGCAGCGTGGACATCACGCGCTTACACCGCCTCAGCGCAGATTTGGATGCGGATCGGGCCTCATTGGGTAAGTGGGTTTTTTTTTTTTATTTTTATTAGGAAAGGGGGGGCAAGACAACGGGCTACAGGGGGGCTGTGGGTACAGGGGCAAGACACTGGCTACGGGGGGGGCAAGTGTGGTACAGGGGCAACACGGCACGGGGGGGCATGTGGGGCACGGGGGCAAGACACTGGCTACGGGGGGGCATTGTGGTACAGGGGGAAAAGCATGGATAAAGGGGGGCAAGAAAAGGATACGGGGGGGAAAAAGAACTGGCTACAGGGGCATATATGGCTACAGGGGGCAAGACATGGCTACATGGGGCATTATGGCTACAGGGGCAAGACAGGGCAAAAAGGGGGCTATATGGCTAAGGGGGGCAAAGACATGGCACGGGGGGCTATATGGCTAAGGGGGCAAGACACTGGTAAGGGGGCATAATGGCTACAGGGGGAAGACACTGGCTACAGGGGCTTATTGGCTACAGGGGCTGACATAGTACAGGGCAAGACCTGGTAAAGGGGGCATTATGGTACAGGGGGCAAGAAAATGGTACAGGGGGCAATATGGCTACAGGGGGAAAGAAAAAGGGGCTACAGGGGGGCAAGACACGGGCTACAGGGGGAAATATAGGCTACGGGGGAAAGACACTGGCTACGGGGGCATATAGGCTACGGGGGGGGCAAGACACTGGCTACGGGGGGCAAGACACTGGCTACGGGGGCATATATGGCTACAGGGGGCAAGACACTGGTAAGGGGGCACAACACTGGTTTACAGGGGGATATATGGCGGGGGGGGCAAGACACTGGTACAAGGGGGAAATTATGGCTAAAGGCAGTCACTGGCTACGGGGGGGGCAACAATGGCTAAGGGGGAATATTAGTGGTTAGGGGGGGGCATTTTAAAACTGGCTACGGGGCTAAAACCCCGCTACAAGGAGATTTTTACGGGCTACGGGGGTTTACTGCCAAAAGGGGCAGAAAAATAGCTGGGGGGGCGGGGACACTGGCTACAGGGGGCCCATATAGGCACGGGGGGCTGAAAATGGCAACAGGGGGCATTATGGCAAAGAGGGCATGTCACTGGCACGGGGGGCATATCACTGGTACAGGGGAAATTTTAGGGCTAGGGGGCAGTAACCCCGCACGGGGGCTAATAACCTGACTACAAGGAGCATTTTTGGGCTTAGGGGGCTATTACTGCCTAAAGGGGGCATAACCTAGAACAGGGGGCGACACTGGCTACTGGGGCATAATGGCTACAGGGGCAAAGACACGGCAACAGGGGGGCTTTAATAGGCAAAGGGGGGCAAGACACGGGAAAAAGGGGGCATAAGGTACAGGGGGAAAAGCCCTGGCTAAGGGGGCATATATGGCTACAGGGGGCAAGACACTGGCTAGGGGGGCAATAGGCTACAGGGGGATAAGGGCTACGGGGGGCAAGCACGGGCACAGGGGGGCAATATGGCTACAGGGGGAAAAAACAGGGCTACAGGGGAAAGACACTGGTAAGGGGCATATATGGTTACAGGGGAAAGACACTGGCTACAGGGGGCATATATGGCTACGGGGGCAAGAAAACTGGTACGGGGGGGAAAAGGACACTGGTACAGGGGGAAATTTATGGCTACAGGGGGAAATACAGGTAAAGGGGGCATAATGGTAAGGGGGGCAAGAACGGTACAAGGGGCAATAGGCAAAGGGGGGCAAACACTGGCTAAAAGGGGACATATATGGCAAAAGGAGGATGACAGGGCTACAGGGGGCTATAGGGCAAAGAGGGCATGTCACTGGCAAACAGGGGGGCATTCACGGCAAAGGGGGCTATTATGTGGTATGGGGGCGGGTAACCGGCTACAGGGGGAATACCTGACTACAAGGAGTTTATGGCTACAGGGGGAAAAATTACCCCTAAAGGGGGGCGGAAACCCTAGCTACAGGGGCAGTAACCCTGGATAGGGGGGGCTAAAAACCCTGGTAGGGGGGGGCTCAACCTGGCCAGGGGGTATCCCAGGAAACAGGGGGCAAATTTTCCCTACAAGGGGGGTAATTTATTCCCTTTTGGGGCCTTTTTGATGGGGATTTTGTATAGAGATAGGAAATTGTAGAGTAAAAGCTGATAAAATGGGAGTTAAGAGTTTGTTTTGTACATTTTTCATGAAGGTTTTTTGGACGTGAAGGCATCATGGCGTTTTGGGGGCAAATGGAGAAAAAAAAAAAGAAAGGAAAAACTCTTAGAGACGTCTCCGTAATCCTAAATGAACTAGTTTTAAAACACTTATAGTTCTCCTGAGCCTAATACAAAGGGTTTTTCTCTGTAAATATTATATCCGCAGTTCACAAGGGCGCAAAAAATGTGTGCACCAGCCCAAATCAGAAAAAAAATTTAAGGGCCCCGGCCCGGATGTTTTGGGACCCAGTAACGCCCTGGTTTAACCAGTTTTTGCACCCCGTGTTTTTTGCTTGTCCTCCCTTTTTGAGATCTAAATGTAAATTACAACTTATTTTTTCCCGGAAAAAGGGGTGTCAAAAGGATGGGCTAAAGTTTCCTGTCCCTTTTCCTCCCGTAGGCAAAACTTCCATTGAACAAAAAACAAGTCAGGATCCTGTTTAACAAGACTGAAGAGTGAGACAATACCATATGTTAAGAACAGCACAACCATCACTGGATTTGTTTTAGCTTCAACCAGAATGCATCAGACTTCCTAGCATGAGTCAGTCCACACTCGTCACCAATGATCCATAAAGAGGGCAGTTCAAAGCTTCACCACCTCTAACCCTTCAATCCTTTATTTACGCTCCATACAGATGACATAAATAAAGGATCAGAGGATTGGCGATGCCGACACCTTGAGGTTCTTTTGTATGAAAAATGAGACAGCCTTTAGTTGTCTTTCCTGTTAAAATAACAGATCATGATGGAAATTTCCCAAACTGAGACAAGCGGATAATTTCCACCAAGACAGAACTTCCACTGAAAACCTATGGATCTACATGGACATATCAATGGGATAGCACAACCTCATGTGAACAGACTCTTCACAATATATAAAGTCCTGAATTGCTGAAAAAATATAAAATACAAAAGGACAGGTCCCTAGCACTTTAGGCTTATGTTTTTGCCCTACAACTAATGAACTTCCCTCCTGTTCAATACCCTCCTAAAGCAATGTTGCCTATTCCCTCTCCACTAAGCCTGGCTCACTTCAGCATTTGGCTTCCTATTCAAAATGGATGGGACAGATCTGAACCCAAAAATGGGTATTTGATACAATCTTCTGTATATATATATATATATATATTCATATTTTTGGATATTAGAAGGATTGGGATCATACTTCTGAGCTTGGCACACCATTTTCTGACTTTTTTGCAGTGCTGTATCCTCTGTTTTGAATATATATATATATATATGTATATATATATATATATATATATATATATATATATATATATATATATATATATATAGCAAGGAATAGAAAAATAGATTGTCACCAGCCCTGTTTAATGCACACAGCCTATTCCACAATCTGCAGGGATATGTATATAGATATCCGGAGGTGCAATGCTTTTGGATAGAGAGTTTAAGTCCAATGCACAGTATAAGAATTGTAGCTGCACTCACCGATACCTTTTTCTATAAACTTTTATGCAGCGTTGAAGCATCACGTGGGCATACAAACAAACGGACAAAGAGACACCATTGCAGCCTATGGCTTTTTCACGTCACCAGATGCTTCCTCAAGGCATACAGGGAACATGCGCAACACGCATTTAAACTCCCGATGTCTATCAATCTTAATTACTGACATCATATATAAAAGAATCAACACACAAATTTATGCTTAAAAACAATTTCATGATTAGATTACAAACACATCATCCTAACTTAGCAGAAGATTTGCAAAAACGAGGATAAATCCTTTTATTATTAAGCCCTAATGGTCCAAGGGCTTCCGGACACAATATCCATCTAGATTCCAACTGTAATAGTCGTGTACAGTATGTCTATCTTTATTATCTTTACCTGAGAGGACTCTCTGAAGACCTGCAAACGAAATCTGCGAGGTATCGTTATTATGTACAGTGCGCATATGTGCAATAAAGCGTGGAGCACCTTTTCCTGTCTTCAAGGAATAAAGGTGTTCTCTGATACGTTTGAACAGAGGACGTATAGTTTTACCTATAAAGAAACATCCACACTTGAACCATAATGTATAGATTATAAAATTAGATCTACATATAATAAAATCCTGTACTGTATACCATACTTGGTCTAATTGCAAAGGAGACTCCGTTTTCATAAGCCTACAAAAGGAACACATTCCACATTTATGATTTCCAGCAGGAGCTAATTGATTTAACCATTTATTACCATGATCCTCCACAAACTTACTTCTAACTTAAACATCCCTTATATTTCTACATCTCCTAAATGAAATAACAGGAGGTAGAGATGCCTTATCGTGTAGATCATTATCTAGTTCAGTGAGCGATCAATGTTCTCTAATGACTGAGCGTATATAATCTGACCTTTCCCGTTTATTAAAACGGGACATACGTCTATCATAATTATCTGCTTTTGAAAAAGCCTCAGTAATATTCTGTTCCTCATATCCTCGCTTTCGCAATCTATCCATCAAATCAACAGACTGCTCCAAAAAGTCATTATAGTCTGCATTATTTCGTCTCAGCCTCAAGAACTGGCCAAATGGGAGTGATTTCTTAACATGTTTAGGATGGAAACTATTGTTATGAAGAAGTGCGTTAGTCACACTTGGTTTCCTATATCCGCGAGTAATCAGGGAATTATCATTTAATTGTATTCAAGATCTAAAAATACCACTTTATCACCACCTAAAGTAGCTGTAAATTCCATATTGACAGTATTGATATTAATATACCTAACAAAATCCTCAAATTGTTCATCCGTTCCCGACCAGATGACCAGAATATCGTCTATAAAATGCAACCAATGTGCAATATACCTCAGGTATGGATTATTTAGATTGTAAACATATTTTTCCTCCCAATGAGCTAAAAATAGATTTGAGAATATAGGGGCTACTGGTGTCCCCATCGCTGTCCCGGTGAACTGCAAAAACCATTCATTATTAAAACAGAAGGCATTGTGAGTTTGCCATTTAACAAAAAAATTAAAACTTTACACATTACTGGTATTGCCGCATTCTTAAAAGCTATTGAAAAATAACATCATTTATCCCATACGCTGAACACCATAGAAGAAAAAAGAATCCAAACGCCAAAATAATTCTTTTTTGTTCATCTCACATCCCAAAAAACTAAAATAAAAAGTGATCAAAAAGCCGATGTATACCAAAATGGTACCAGTAGAAAGGACACTTTGCCTCCATATTTGGGTGTGTAGGTAGAAGTGCAAAAAAGTTATTGATCACCTGAAATGACTCTGCAGCACAAAGTTAAAAGATAGGGAATGGTTTCATTTTTTTAAAAGTAATAAGACATATTGAAAAACCTATATATTTGGTATCACCGATATCTTATCGACCTGCAAGCAATACAGATAACACATAATTTATACTAAAGAGTGAACAACATAAAAACAATAAATGACACTGTTAGAAAGTACATCTGTCGTGTAGATAGAAAAGGTAAGTCTTTTTTTTGTGGGGAGGAAATAAAATGAAGAGCCATATTAATATGACCACATGGCAGGAAAGGATTACTAGATTTAAAAAATGTTTTCCATTGACTTCAATCTGTCAAAAAACGGAATGGACAGAATGGAGTCCAGTGGAAGCTAACTGAAAGCCTATTAAGCCCACAAAAATCAATGGGTGACTATTCTTTCCATTTAAAAAAAATAGTGGTTTGGACGACAGCATCTTAAAAGCAGGAGTGAACTTTATTCCAAAGTGAAAAACACCATAGCAACGTTTCGACCCGTCAATACATGGCCTTTTTCAAGCAAGTTTGCTTGAAAAAGGCCATGTATTGACGGGCCGAAACGTTGCTATGGTGTTTTTCACTTTGGAATAAAGTTCACTCCTGCTTTTAAGATGCTGTGGTCCAAACCACTATTTTTTGGAATTTAGTGAGCTATGGGCTTGCTCACCCCAGGACGGACTTTGCATTTATCATAATTGATTAATTGTGGAACTTTGTGTGCTGTTCCCATTTTGCGTATTCTTTCCATTTTGTCATTACAAAACAGAATAGAGTAATGGAAAACTAAGCGCCATTTGTGAACCAAGCCTAAAGCCATGTTTCTACATTGCAGTTTTGCAAAACTCATTGCAAAGTAAGTATACGATTGTAACATATGAACAAAGCCAAAGTATCAAAACTAATCATAAGCAACTAAGGATGAGTCATGTAAATGTACCGTAAGGGTGCGTTCACACGGCATAAACTGCATAGATTATCCGACCAGTATTTTGTCTTTTTTATCAATGCAAAGCAAATCCGAAAACCGTCTGAAAATCTGACTGAAAACCCTTGCCATGTGGACGACTCCTAACACGGCTCTGGTTCAGCCTCATGGGCTTTTACTGTACCTCTCTATGTAAATTCATGGCATGCTGCATCAGATGTCATATAGAGGTATTTTTAGCAATGCTTCTTGCAGCACAACACTTTTACAAGCCCTAATCAGGTACTAATCAGCCCTAATCAGAAGAAAAAAGTGCAGATGTCAGAGCGTGCTCTGGATTGTCAGCTCTATTTGCCACATACACCCCACACTATCATAGTGAAATATATAGCATAGTTCTCAGCTTGAGTAGCATGCAAACGTACATTGGAGAAACATTCTGCTATACGTAAGCATAATATTTTATTAGTCACATCCCAATTAGCATGTATAGTCAGACATTGTACAAATTGTCTTGAGTCTTTTTTTAGGTTCACATCTGTGTCATAGGTTTTGCTTGGAACCTCGCTTCCAGGAGAGGCACCTGATCTGTTAAATGATGATCGCCAGTGTTGTCCAAAGGACCCCATTGACTAGAAGACCCCATTGACTATCCTTCGGGTTTCCGTCATGCTGTGCATCATTTTAACAGTAACAAAAGTGCTGAATGCTGAGCTATTCTTTCTGGCAATGTTTCCTGAGTGGAACCTCCGACGGAGATGTCTCTAGCCTTAGTTTCTTGTTCTGTTCACATTTGCATAGCAATTTTCCTCATTAATGGAGACCATGATGTAGTGCAAGATCCATGGCATGATGGACGGAGGGTTCACTGTAGTGTCTGTCATTTTTATGGGAAGAATATCACTTTTTCCTGGGCCATTTTTCTGGTCAAATCTAATCTGCGTAATCAGTGGTAGAGGTTCAGAATGAAGCCTCCTACACAATTGTAGACAGAGCCCAACAAATGTTTTATGGCAGAAAAGTGAAATCATCAGTCCTAGTTTCTGCTCACACATGGTCTCTATGTAAAACATCAGTAAAACAATTTACTGAAGAAAATTTAAAACACTGTCAATTTTTTGTTTAACCCAATAATTAAAACTAATGTCCCAGAATATGATCGATTGTCTTTACTTGGAAGGCAGAATAACTGCAGGAGATGAGCATGACAAAAACACTTTGGGTTCATTTGTTTTGTGATTTATTGCTACTTGTAAGACCCATTACAGAAAACATAAAAATGATCACAAGATCCTATCTGACAGCCACCGGCTACTTTGGGTGTATTTACAGGGGTTTTTCCCACTTTTTTCCACTAAATTCTATTACAATCATAACACAAATGTAACTTTTTTGTAAAACTGCTGCGTTTTTCGAAACGTATTAACATAAAAAGTCTTTGTTTTAAACGTTTCAAATAACTTCTATTACATGTCACAGCTACATCACTGCACCCAATGCAAATGCCTTATTTCAAGACACCAAAAAAAGACCAAACACTGCCATTTCTTGTTACTAACACATTCTAGATTTTCAACTAAAACATTACAATTATTCCCGTCTCAAACAATACAGTATTTGGTATAAAGGTATCCAGTCAATCATCCTTAATCTGGATGTACAGTCTATGAATCAAGCTGGACAAAGAGATCTACTCTAATGACTTATTTACTTGGTGATCTACAGAACTTCAAATCCAACTCACCATTACAAATACCCACACAATACCCACCTGCAGTGCCAGGCTTCTCCTAAGGCTGCTCTGTCTAATGTGACACCTTGAACTTCTTGCAGGCTGCCTTCGACTGCTCCTTCCTTCTGCCCTGTAGGGCAGGTGCATTGATTTTTCTTTTGTTTGCTTTATGAATAATCCTCCAATTGTATTAATTGCTTTTACAAGTGGCCCATTAATTCCAAAGCTTGAAAGGGCCGCTAATTGTCCTTACATGTACACACATGAGGAAAGGGCTGGGAAGATAACCACAGGGACATGGCATGCAGCCTCTGGACCTGGACTACAAGGCTGTTAACACCTTGTGGAAAGGTGTGTTGTAAACAACTATGACTAAAAACATTGTGAGAAATCCTGACCGGACAGCCAAGAGCAGAAGTGAAGGTAAAGCAATTACTGGGGATTAACTGTCCTTTGGGCTTCTTAAGGCTCATTGTAACCCAATAATCCTTCCTGATCAATCTTATGAATAATATCCTAAAACCCAGTGCTCGATTGTTTGTGTTGGCATCAGAATATTCACAACATTGTACCTACATGTTACTTGCATGCTAGATATTTCTACAATGGGCAGCAAAGTGGCTGACATATCTTACTGGGACTTTGGTTTCAGTCCCACCAGGCTAAGGGTTCACATGACAGTTTGTATCTGTTTTTGGATCCGTTTTTTACCAGAAGAGAAACTGCATCCAAAAAAACTTAGACTGTATAATACTAAAACCACTCAACATTCTATAATAAACTATTTATCTAAAACATTTATAAATTAATTATTAAAAACTTCTATGATTTCTATAAAAACCCATTCTATACTAAAAAACTGCTTTTGTTTAATTCAAAACATATTAAAAAGTGATTTATAAGGTTAAAGGGGTTGTCTCGCTACAATGATTGGGTTTTAATTTAAAAGATCTTTAAAAAACAAGCAGCTTTTGGCAATAAAATGTTCATTAAAATGTTCTACTGATTTTGAGCTAGCCCTGTTAGTATTACTACAAACAGCTTCTCAATCTCTATAGTAGTTTGGACCTGTTGATCTTTTTCTTAAAGGGGTGTCAGGGCTTGAATACTCATCACCCTTTGAAGACAGGTTCGGAGAGCAGAGAGCCCCTCCTGCACAAAAATGCCCTTCTTTTAGTGGAGGGAGGAGGAGGGGGGGGGAGGGAGGACTCTGGTTCTGTGTCCGGAGCTTTCCTGGATTAAACCCTGTGTGTCCCTGCTTCCTCCTGCCTCTACACAGATAGATTTTGACAGCAGTGACCCTGTCTGTTACTATAATCATGATATGTCTTTGGAACTGTGACTATACTAATACTATACAGATCAGGGGCATGTGAATACTTTATGTTCTCCGTATTAGGGACACATCCTGAGTATAGTAACACTGCCCTTGTTGTTGCTGGAGATGTGGAGACTTGTAAGCTAAGCAGGGGATATAGGAACACATGCATCCCCTCTGCTCTATTAGCACACAGCTTCATATTCCTCTTTTCACACTCCTAGATCAGCCCTCTCCTGCAACAGACCTAGGCAGGCACACACAGGGTGAACTCTGAGAGCAAACCCCTCCCCCCCCCTGTATAGAAGTTACGTAGCTGCCTGTGTGCTGATGGGAGGTGGGAGAGGGAGCAGAACAGACAGACCAAGAAGCACGCCCCTCAGTTCAACTTACCAGGGACACTGACAGGCTGAAAGCTCGTAATGAGATAACCCCTTTAAACACATGTGAAATAATGAAAGCGCCCTCTTTTGGATTTCATCTTACATTACACCTAGATCACTTTCCACTCTAGGTTAATAAAGTTCAAACAGTGCTTCTACATCAAATGAGACTGCCGATTTAGTGTATTACACTACAAATTTAAAGCCAATGCGTTTTTCGGATACGCTTTTGGTATCCAAAACGTACCCAAATGCATGTTGCGTTTTTGGATCCGTTTTTCAGGCTCCAAAAGCGCTCTCCATTGTTTCCTATGGGGATTTCACTTGCATAAAACGCAAGTAGAAATGACATGTCAATTCTTAAAACGGATCCGAAAAAAGCATTGAAAAGAAGCAAGTAAACACGCAGCAGTGATCACTTGTCTGAACGGAGATGCATGTTTTAAATTGAAACCAATGTAAATGACACTGCACATTGTTAGATACATTTTTTGGATCCATTTTGGGTCCGAAAAATGGATCAAAAAATGGTTCTGAAAAACGTTGTGTGAACATACCCTAACATCAGCATGGAGTTGGCATGTTCTCCTTTATGTGGATTTCTGTATTTCTATCATGCTGTAAATACTAAACATCTAAATACAAATATCAGTGGCACACTAAAAACTAAGTGAAACATCAAGGTATATAGGAATATTAGAAATGCATTACTGCTAAGGAAAATATGAACAACCTGGGATTCTTAGTTTACAGTTTTTGATCAAAGGTATTAAGCTCACCTCCCAATAACGTCAAGGGGATCCCAGCACAGGTGAGTCCCTAACCACTAACATGTTACCTCACTAGGAGTCCGTTCAGGCTACAACTTCTCAGGGAGTGATAGGAACCTGCAATTGAACTATCCTGCACTGGTTTAAAAGAGGCGGCAGAGTGCAGCAAGCCAATGAGATTGCCATTTCTCAAATAGACTACAAAACTTAATTAGGCTGTGCACATCTAAAATATATTTTGAAAAACGTAAGCATAGGTGCACACTGAAAAGGCAATAGCATACATCTAATACAAATATCAGTGGCACACTGAAAACTAAGTGAAACATCAAGGTATATAGGAATATTGGAAATGCATTACTGCTAAGGAAAATATGAAAAACCTGGGACTCTTAGTTTGCACCTATGCTTACGTTTTTCAAAATATATTTTAGATGTGCACAGCCTAATTAAGTTTTGTAGTCTATTTTAGAAATGGCAATCTCATTGGCTTGCTGCACTCCGCCTACCTCTTTTAAACCAATGCAGGATAGTTCAATTGCAGGTTCCTATCACTCCCTGAGAAGTTGTAGTCTGAACGGCCTCCTAGTGAGGTAACATGTTAGTGGTTAGTGACTCACCTGTGCTGGGATCCCCTTGACGCTGTTGGGAGGTGAGCTTAATACAATCTTTGATCAGAAAACTGTAAAACTAAGAGTCCAGGTTTTTCATATTTTCCTTAGCAGTAATGCATTTCCAATATTCTATATACCTTGATGTTTCACTTAGTTTTTAGTGTGCCACTGATATTTGTATTTAGATGTATGCTATTGCCTTTTCAGTGTGCACCTATGCTTACGTTTTTCAAAATATATTTTAGATGTGCACAGCCTAATTAAGTTTTGCTGTAAATACTAAGGCCTCATACACACAAGCACTTGCATTTTGGGCCTTAACACAATACGCAAAGTGGAAATGGGAATTCATTGCTAGCAGTGGAGCATTTGGCCTGATCCAAGTTTTTGCAATGTGGACTCTGGTCTCTGTGATATGCATAGTCCCATTGATTTGCAGTGACTTCATAGCTGGAATCCATGTAACACAGTAAGTATGAAATGACTATGAGCATTGACATGAGGTTAATTACCTTTCTACAAAACTTGCCCTAGATTGTTTATGTATTGCTGACATTGGAAATAAACCTCTAACCACATACACACTTAGTATTCCTTTGTGAGGCTGTAAAAGATAAATCCGTCCATAGTGAAGCTTTTTATCCTCTAACCCCACACACTACTATATAGCAAGTATACCTCCAAGCCTTTTGGTCTTCAGGATTTTTACATGACATCTACACGATAAGTATTTCATGTCAGAATCCACGTGAATTACAACTTGAAATACTCATCTAAAACCAAAAGTAAATCATTTACATTTGCATCAATAGAAAATCTGTGTTGTTGTTCATACAACGTGTATTTTTGGCGGATGTCCCAACACTAGGACAGTTAAGGACTACAGCTTCACTACCTTACCTGTTGAGTAAGATACACTCCTTTGCCTGGCTGTTACTCCTGTGTTCTTGACTCATGATCTTAAATCTGACCTTAACTTCAGCCTTATTCCTGGGTTATGCTTTTGCCTCCCGTCATGATCATTTGTCTGGTACATATACCACTACTGATTACTTGTTACCTGCCCATCTCCTAACTACCCTCCCATCTAATTTTCTGGCTTGCTTCATCCTGACCATCATCCTGGTGATGACCTTTGGCTACTACTGCTGTGCCATCTGTACAACTCACATCAAATTGGCTTACTATTCTGGGGACCATTACATGGAAATCTGACTCTAAAAGGGTCAAACCTCCTTGCAGGGACCATGCACATGAATATAATCTGTGCCAAACCAAATGTGGCTTAGAGTATCCACATCGCCAGTGAAAAATGTAACAGAACCAACAGGCTATGAATCTCAAAAGCACTACAATGCTTACTGCTCTGCATGTAGATGTTTACAAACCTGCGAAAAATGTGACCCACCAAGGTCCCTGCCCAAAAGAAAGTATACAGGATTTTTGGGTAATCTCCAGTCATCTTGATGCTTTGCAGGCAAAAGCCATCCACTTATTCAGTGGCCCAATGTTATCATCCATCTTAATCCTTCCCCTTATGTCCCTCTGCCTTACCTTCCAACACTTCCTGGAGACCCTGTAGCCTATTGTGGCGAACCATACTTTGAACTGTCTTCAGCAATTCTGCTCTGACTGATCCATGTAGCCTACATGATTTCATTCATCCCTCATCATTCCTGTAGTACAAATGTTCTTGGTTTTACCTTGGCTCGAGTGACACAGCCCAAAGATTGGTTGGCTGTGCAGATCATCTGTCGGGGTCCCTTTTGTTTTCAGCACTGCCTGCAAGACCTACACTGCTCAGGTCAGTTTCTTTTCTATCTGCTGGTCCACCTGAATAACAGGACTTAATAAGTCTCCCTGTACATTGTTCCTCGCCAGAGTAGAGTGCATCCACTTTTCCTTTCATAGACCAAGGAGATGTTAGGGAGAATTTGGGGAGAGGTTTTACTTGCAAATCTTCTTCCCTGCTGGGCCATATTTTTTTGTTGGTAGTCTGATTGAGTCATTGTCCACTCTGTTTGCCAGAGCTTCCTGAGAATTCCTTGTACACCAAAATAAGGCCTTGAGGAAGCGTGTCTACACACGAAACAATCGTTTCATTCCATCTGTCTCTACCTGCTTTTAATGCTTTGTATGGAATAAAAGTACGCTATATATTTATCAGTGCCGTTATTTATCTCTTCAGTCCTGGATATTTATTAACTTTTCTTATGTGGGCTGAGCACCATCGATGGCGTTAACAAAGTGAGGATTTCTCCGGTGTGGCTTAAAAGTGTAGTGATTGCATTACATAGATCCACTGGTGCCGATCTCTAGGCTTAGGGCATAGCATATGTCGTAACTGGCGTCCCGAAGTGGGCCACACAATGAAGTCACGCCGCCCGCTCTGGATTCAAAGATTGGAGTTCGGCGGGGGAAGGAAGAAGAGCCCAGGTGAGTATTATTTTTATTTTTTTAATACGGGGAGGAGGAGAACATCTATTCTAAGTGGCCCTCACTACTCTAAGTGGCCCTAACTAGCCTAAGTTGCCCTAACTAGCCTAAGTTGCCCTCACTACCCTAAGTGGCCCTATCTAGCCTAAGTGGCCCTCACTACTTAGCCTAAGTGGCCCTCACTACATACCCTAAGTGACTCTCACTGCTTACCCTAAGTGACCCTCACTACTTACCCTAAGTGGTCCTCACTACCTACCCTAAGTGGCCATCACTACTTACCTTAAGTGGCCCTCACTACCTACCCTAAGTTGCCCTCACTACTTACCCTAAGTGGCCCTCGCTACCTTTCCTAAGTGGCCCTCACTACTTACCCTAAGTGGCCCTCGCTACCTTTCCTAAGTGGCCCTCACTACTTACCCTAAGTGACCCTCACTACTTGACCTAAGTGTCTCTCACTACTTTCCCTAAGTGGCCCTCATAACTTCCCTAAAAGGCCTTCACTACCCGCACTAAGTGACCCTCACCGCCTGCCCTAAGTGGTTCAAACCGCCTGCCCACTTACTAGAAGGGGCCTGTCAGGAAAAAGCCCGCCCCGCCGGCCCACTCAAGGGTCGACGGCCTGAATTGGGGTGTATTGTGATGTTGCGCTGCCCCCTAGGGGTGCACAAGGTCAGCCAGATACTGTTCCATTGTTAACCCCTGTCCACACGGGCACAGGGAGAACCAGGGAGGACGAGAGAACACTCTCCTCGTCTAGAATCCTGGACGGCTGCCACCAGTTTCTAGTTTAGTTATAAGACCGGTCTGTTACCGTCTTATAACAAGGCCGAAACCAGCCTTGGGGTAGCTATATATTATAGACCGAGTACTAGGCGTGTGAGGCCGATGATCACGACAGACTAACTCAGATTAAAGTTTATAGATTTAATTAGCCTTGGAGGGCACACTAGACAAGTATATACAAAAGGATAATAAAATACAGATAAGAGTCAGAGGTGCAAATATAAGTATGGGTTACAGACAAAGGCAGTAAAATGTGTCCCGTTACCTTTGATGCTCGGCCAACATGGGGGGCTTATGTGGCCCGGCTTCTGCGTGTGGATGCTCCTGGAAATGCTCTTAGGTTTCCTCCCTCCATGGATCAACCGTTGAGCACACCCGGGTCCCTGCTTATATCTGTGAGGGGACAGCCCACGTGGCAGCCTCCTACACGCCCCCGCACACCCTTGGGACGGTCTATGAACTCCTCCCATACTGGTCATGCAGTTTCTGACAGAAACAAAAAATGGACAAGAACGCGGCAGGGCAGTGGCACATATCCGAGCCGGTGCCACCATCAGAACCGGCTTAACCTACACTACGCCTGGGTATCAGACACCCCTATCCGATGGGCTCCCTAGGTCCAGTTCTGGATTTCTCGGTCCCCCTGCCTCATGCAAGCATGGGAGTGGTGGCTATGTGTGCGGCGAGTTCCATATTTTAAGATATGAACTCGCCATGGATCAGTTATGAACGAATCGCCTATAAATCTATATGAAATATTGGAGGCGGCTGGGTTGGATTAATTCCAGTCTTTGAAGCTTGAGGGTTTGAGGCAGCATGTGTCTTGGAGCTAATTACTGGAGATGAAGGCTTCTTTTGAGGTGTCCCACATCTCCTGCTGTGCTAGACTTCCTATAGAAGAGCCTTTACAATGGGTCTTGGCTGTGCTGATTAACGTGTAAATTGAGCTTTCCTGGGGGCTGGGGGCCATGTGTGAGATCTGACTAGATACGAAATTGAGTGGATTTCCTCACACCTCCCCCCTTTAGAAGGTGCTAAGGAGCAGCACCTTGTCGGTGCTCCACCATGCGCGCACCTGCCCCCTCTTCCTGTCAGGACAACCCATCAGTGTTGCCGTGGTCTCGGCCCTTCCGGGGGCAAATGGTGACGTGGGACTGTTGGAACGCCAGGCTCCAGCGTAGCAACCTCCATTGGTTCGGGAAAGACCGTGGGGTTAACCAGCTCAGAGGGTTTTGTGGTCTGTCTCCACATGAAATGACGCCCGTATAGGTAGGGCTGCGGCCCTGAAAGGGCACACATTTATTGCCAGGCCATTCGTTCTCCATGGTGGAATAGGCCACTTCTCTAGGCAAAAGCTTCCGGCTCAGGTACATAACGGGATGTTCCTGTCCCGTTGTGTCCACCTGGCTGAGCACTGCACCGAGGCCAAAGTCACTGGCGTCAGTTTGTATTATAAACTGCCGGGTGAAGTCGGCGGTTTGTTAGTACTGGGGAGCTGGACAGGTGGCCTTGGGGGTTTTTGGAAGGCCGTCTCGCAGTCGTTTGTCCAAATCGACTGCGGAGGGCAACCTCTTCCGGGTGAGGTCTGTCAGGGTCTTTGCCGGGCTACTATAGTGTGGAAACAACCTCCTATAGAAACCCAGCGGTGCCCAAGAAGGGACCATCACCTGCTTTTTGGTCCCTGGAGGTGGGCCGGATGCGATGGAATCCATTTTTTAAACGGGCTCTGGCTTCAAGGCCCCCCCACCTACCCGGTGCCCAGGTAGTGGACCTCACTCCTGCCCAGCTGGCACTTTTCCGGCTTGATGGTCAAGTCTGCCTGGCGGACTCGCCTGAACACCTGCGTCAGGTGCTGGAGGTGATCCTCCCCGGGGGGGACTGAAAATGGCTATGTCATCCAGGTACGTGGGCCGCGTACCCTTCAAGTCCCTTGAGCAGCGCATTTACCATCCGCTGAAAAGTGGCAGGGGCATTTTTTCATGCTGAAAACGGCATGACCCGTGGACTCGTACAGCCCGAATGGGGTGATAAAGGCAGAGCGTTCCCTTGCCTCACAGGTCAGGGAAATCTGCCAATATAAAGAAAGAAAGTTATTCCGGCACTTCGGTTAAAAGTTCCAAAAAAATGTATTAATCACATCCCAAAAAATCGTATCAAAAGTTAAAATCTTGACGCCAAGTAATTTCACACGCATCAACGCGTTACAGGTCCCGCCTTGGACCCTAGACGTAGCATAGTGCGTGTGACACAATAACGTGCTAATATAGTCAAACGTCCAGAGAGCACCTGAGAATTAACTCTTAATTATCCTTAATGAAAAGAACACAGCACAATGCAAAACGTAATGTGAATACAATATACAACGAACAAACACAGAAAAATCCAAGTATAAATGCAATTACAAGTGCAAGTACAATAGAAAGAAACACACATATGATAAACAAAAAGAAAAAAAAGAAAGAAAAAAAGAAGAAAGAAAGAAAAATAAAGGAAAAAGGGTAAAACATCTAATAAATATACATCAGGTCACTTTTATAATTTAGACCTAATGGATACCTCGTATTAAGAGTGAGAATCCAGAAGGCTTCTCTGTCCCTCAGATGCTTTAACCAGTCACCTCCTCTAATAGGTTTTTTAACCTTTTCCAATATTAATACATGAAAGTTGTCCACTCTGCTATCGTGTTCATCCCTGAAATGCCGGGAGGCTCCGGATACTGATCTAAGACTGGGTGAGTGATGTCATATACATGTTCCCAAAATACGAACAGATACATTTCTAAAATGTGCAATCCTATGTACTAATAAAATTACATGCATTACAGAAAATCATGGACACTACGTGATGAGTATGGCAATTTACCTGATCTCTTATCTAATATTTTTATTAGTTACTGCTGATTTAAAACTAACAGATTTTTGCATATATTGACAAGTGCGCATCGTTTCTGACCGCATTTAAAAAATGCCTTTTGTATGTATCCCAATTAGAAACAACACTGGATTGATGGAACACCCAGTAACAATACTAGGTGACAAAATGTTTCCTATTGTTTGGGATTTTTTTTTCCACAAATTTTACAACCTTGTTTGCAATATAGAGTTCAGTATGGGATCGACATATAACATAGGTAAAAATGTTTTTTTTTATTTTGACAACCGAAAATTTAGACTATATTGTGTATGTAAAGTAAATGTGTTTTTCCTTTTTTTCCCTATATTTCCTCTTATCCAATAGTGTAATCCTATCTCTTTTTTCTACTGATTGTATAGTTTCTTGAATATGATCAGCTGTGTAACCTCTGTTTAATAACCTTTGGGAAATTATGTCTTTTTTTTTTTCATAATTCCTCTCTACTTTGCATATGCGTTTTAGCCCTAATAAATTCCCCCTTGGGCAAAATTTTGAATTAGTGTGTCGGATGGCAACTTTTGGCATGTAACAATGATTACCTGATATCGGTTTTCCCTATATATAGTGCTGATTACGCTTTGGGTTGTCAACATCTCCCTTAATAGTAAATCCAAAAGGAAATTCATTAGAATGGTATTGAAAATGTGAAAATCAAGTTGTCTACATTGTCATTTAAGTATGTAATAAAATCTGGCCGGAAGATACCGACCATCCCAAACAAAAAGGGAGTCATCTATGTATCTTCCGTACCAGAATATGTGCTGACAAAAGGGAAATTACAATCAGTAGATGTACTTCTCTTCTCACCATGCAACATATGTATTTGCTAATGATGGGGAAAAACAGGCACCCATCGGGCACCTGTACCTGTAAGTAGAAGAGATCAAAACTGTCAAAACTGAAAAAATTGTGGCATAATAGAAAGGATGTCACTGGTGACTATATACTGTTTTAAGTTTTCATCATAGGTGGTATACCTATTTTAAATGGTATTCCAAAGCTATTAACGCTTTGTCATGTGGAATTACAGTATATAGCGCGGATATATCACATGAAATCCATAGATAGTTGTTTTCCCATTTAATTTTTTCCATATTTCTCAATACATCACTTGAGTTGTATAAAAACTGGGAGATCTTTGACCAAAGGCTGTAAGTATTTATCCAACCATATGCCCAGTCTCTCGAACATCGATCCGATGCCCCAGATAATGGGTCTAAAGGGTGGGGGAAAATTTTTCTTTATGGGTTTTGGGAAGGGGGCATGAAATATCGGAAAAATGGGGAAACCACCTGTAATTGTGTCATTTTCTTATTTAATAACCCAATGTGACTCCTTCTTCTAAAAGCGTTCAAATTGCGTTTCGGATGAACAGATAGCAGAGGGGGACAACTTTGTGTTTAAATATTGGAAAAGGTTAAAAAACCTATTAGAGGGAGGTGACGGGTTAAGCACTGAGGGAAGAGAAGCCTTTGGATCCTCACTTTTAAATAGGGGTTACCCTTTTAGGTTAAATTAAAAAAGTGATTTGTATATTTATTAGGTTTTACCCTTTTTTTTCCTTTTTTTTTTTCTTTTTCTTTTTTTTTTTTCTTTTTTTCTTTTTGTTTATCTTTGTGTTTTTCTTTCTAGTATTTGCCTTGTAATTGATTTTACTTGGATTTTTCTGTGTTTGTTCGTTGATTTGTTTTCACTTTACTTTTTTCTTTGTGCGTGTTCTTTTCTTTAAAGGAAATTAAGATTTAAATTCCAGGTGCTCTCTGGGTTTGATATATTACCGTTATTGTGTCAACGACTATGCTACGTCTAAGGGTCCAAGGCGGGGCCCGAACAGTAAGATGCGTGTGCTTTTTTGGCGGATTTTAAAACTTTTTTTCGTTTTTGGGATGTGATTAAATAATGTTTTTGGAACTTTTAAACCAATGCCGGAATTTCTTTCTTTCTTTTCTGGGCATTTTTACCAGTAGCCGAGTGATTTCTTTCGTTTTCCGGTTTTCCCCTGATACAGGGTCTGCGGTGAGCGCACGAGCATTCAATTGTACTATTGAGTTTGCCAATATCCCCGGGCTCAGATCCATGGGGTTTAGGATTTGGGCCCCGGCCCAAATGTTTTGAAAGGTATCGATGGTGGCATTGGGTACCATCGGTACCGTGACAGTGTTAGCCCCCTGTAGTCCACGCGAACCGGTGGTCCGACCCTTTTGGGGACAGGACTACAGCGAGGCCAGGCATTTTGGACCGGGATGACCCCAGCTTCAGCATCTCTCAATTCCTCAGCATGTGCTGCTGCACTTCGGGGGGGTTTCCGATATGCTGAAGCGGGTTTGGGGGGGTGATCCCGGTGTCCACGTGATGGATGGGACCCCTTTTTCCAGGCACATTAGTAAAACAATGCCCGGAAGGGTTTTGGAAGAGTTCCCAAAATAGGGGGGAGGGTTGGTCCTCCAGGGCTGTCAAAAAATTCCACACCCTAGGATCCACTGCCCTGACCGGGGCGAGCATACCAAGAGGGTCTCCGTCTCACCTACCTCGGACGGGTTTGCACACGGGAAAAGGGAAATGCTCCCCCCTGATGGCCTTAAACATGTTCACTGGAAGGGCCCTTCCGTCTTCTCCGGTCGTGGTCCAGGATGGCCCGGGGTCTGACTGGTTGTTTTGCGGGTGCCACTAGGGGCCCCTTCCCCGGTCCTGAAGCTTGTCCTGTGGTCGGGACCGTACCCACATTTTTCTGACCCCCTGGAGGTCCTCTCCAAGTGTTCTGGGTACCATGCTTTGGTTGGCCTGGGCCCTGCAATTCTGTGCATAGCTGTGTCAAGGCCTGCATTTTGTCAGGGAAGCGCAAAAATACTCAATGACCACCCCCTCCAGGGTTGCTAATTTCCCCTTTTCCCAGGCCCCCTTCATCAGAGCCGGGGCCCCCCCGTACTCCGCCCATACGGAGCTCGAAGGGAGCAAAACCCCGTTGGGGCCCCGGGTGGACCCTTTCCGTAAAGAAAATAGTAGGTGGGGGAGGTACCGCTCCCCGTCCCCCAGTGGGTGTCGACCAACATCTTAAGCATCTGCTTAGGGGGCCATTGAAGGTTTACCAGGCCTTTTGTCTTGGGGGGGTACGGGCTGGCCCCGATGTTACTTTCCCTTACACAAGGAGCCAAATTAACTGCACTGAAAAATGGGTCCCCCGGTCAGTAGATTTCCTGGGGAAAGCCCGCTCGAGAGAAAATTCCCGTAAGGCGGGGGCCCCCCTTTCGGCTGAAAGGCCGGCTACCCCCTTCCCGGGTACCCCAGTGGATAGTCTACTACCGTCAGTCGAAGCGTTTCCCGGAGCCTGGGGAATGGCAGTGGTCCAATTAAATCCACAGACCCTCCCCCGAAAGGTCGTCTATGTAGGCAGAGGTACCCGTGAGCTTTGGGCCCCGGCCCCGCCTTCCCACCCTTGACAGGGGGTTTGCCGAACGGCAAAATAGGGCACCACATCAGTCCCCCCTCTTCGCCGTAAAAGCTGGGCCCGCCTTTTTCCTTTTTCTTGGTGATCTTTTGGGCCGGGCCTTGGAATCTCTTGCGCAACCGCATCAACTCCGCCCTAACAGTTGGGTACTAACCAAAGTCGGTCCCGGGCCACGCCTCCCCGAACCCCATCGGAACCCGTCACGTAGTAAGCCGTCCCTTTGGGCCCAATTCACCCCCGGGTGGTTTTGAGTCCCCAAAGGTGGCTGTGCGCCTGCCCTTGAGAGCTTTAAAGGTGTCGTCAGTGCTAACGCTTCCTGAAACTTCGACCCGAGTGGCCAGAAGGATGAACTGCCACGTATTTGTCGGTTCCACGGGCCTATCTCCGGGCCCTCCCCCTACCCGGCACTCCCTGGGCCAGGGGGTACCGTGGGGCCCCTGAGGGGGCCTCCGGGCCCCGCCCACTGACGTGACAGCCCCACGCCCGCTGCGACCGCTGGTGGGGCTCCCTCCCCCTGGGCGCTATATAATTTCCCCAGTCTGTTTTGGCCAAACCTGGCCCTCCGACTTCCTTTTTGTGGGGAGCCCCTGCTCTGGGGTTTTTTCCCTGGACCCCTGCCTCACCCCCTTTGCCCCCCCATTTGCAGCTGTCTCCCCCCTGTTTTCCCTGGCTGGGGGGAACCCCTTCCCCTGGGGCCCCTTTCCTGGGAGCCCTCCTAAACCCTGCATGCCCCCCCACCACAGCTGTCTACCCCTTTTTTGGTCCCCTCTGATGCCCCCCAAGGGAAAAACGATTCCCCAGCGGGCTTGCTGGACTCACCCTTTCTGCCCTATCGCAACCTGCGGGCCCTTTAATCCCCTCTCAACGGGTTGGAGGAACACACCATATCACCCTTTCCCCCCCTAATGCATTTTTAAACAACATTGTCCCAAAGTTAAAGGGTTGGATGCACATCAAATTTGGTGGAAGCAGACCTTGGGGCCCTTAGGGGGCCCCCAAAAAGGGCTACCAGCCGCCCCCAAATCTTCCCTAACAAAACACGAGCTGGAATGTTCGAAGATACCCCCACCTCCCGCACTCCCTGCCTGGCACCCCAGTCCAAATACACCCTGGCAACTGGCAGCACCGGCACAACGCCTCCAATTCCGGAGACAGCGCGGGTCTTCCCGGGTATCATGTCCTTTGGGGACACCAGCTCAGGCCGCACCACAGTCATCTCCCATGGCAACAGACCGGCGTACGGGACTGGCTGGTAGTTATCAAGGGGCCTTCCCCCACCCCCACACACAAAACATTGGGGGGCCTTGGAAAAGGGGACTGGGATGGGCCCTTCTGGCGCTGGGGACATGCGGCCTTGAAATGTCCCGGCTGTTTGCAAAGGTGACAGAGTCGGGGCTCCCCCACAGATGTGGAAGCATGGGCTGGGGGCCCCCTGGGCTTAGGGGTAGGGACAACTGGCCCTGCGGGCATCTTACCCCCTCTCCAGCTGGTGTGCTTCCTGGCCTCCGGTGCCCGATTGTTGGCATATTCATCCGCGAGGTTTGCTGTGGCGGTGGCCCCCTCCGGTTTCCGGTCACGAAGGTGCTGCTGGAGGTCCTCTGGGCAGTTCCACAAAAACTGCTCCGTGGCGATGAGCTCCTTCAGCTGCTGGACGGTGGTGATCTTTAACCCCGAGGTCCACTGGTCGACTGCTCTCTGGAGGGCCCGCATGTGGTCGGCCCAGCTGTCTGTAGGACCCCGCTGCAAACTCCGGAGCTTCTTCCTGTACATCTCAGGAGTGAGGTTGTACTGCCGGATCAACGCCTGCTTGACTTCCTCGTAGGTCAGGGTGGCATCGCTGGGCAGGTCCCCGAAGATCTCCAGAGCTTTACCTCTGAGACGAGGAGTTAGAAACCGGACCCACTGGTCCTCAGGCACATGGTGCTGGCGGCAAATTTTTTCGAATGCCAGCATGAAGGTGTCCAGGTCTCCACCTTTATCCAGCATGGGAAAGTCCTCCGCCCTTAACTTTGGGACCTGGGTCTCGGGAGGCTCTTGACTGGCCGGGGTGGACTTGGCCTTTTCCAGCTGTAGCACCTGTAATTGGTGGTCACGATCCCGCTGACGTTCCTCGGCCCGCTCCCGACGTTCGGCAGCTGCCGCCTCTATCCGCTCGCGACGTTCTGCAGCTTCTAGGAGGGCCTTGTAGGCGTCGAGGTCTCCAGCCTCAAGCTTAGCCAGGGCAGCTTGCAGGAGAATAGCTGAGGGTGAGCTGCCCACTGCACCATTGACCACCTGTGACTGGCTCCTTGAGGAGCCCGAGCTGGACTCCTCCTCGCCTTCATAGTCCACAGCCTGGTCTGGGCCGAGCTCCTCCTGGCTAACTTCACCGACTGTTTCCTCAGGGCCTACAGCTTTGCCCTTGCCACGACCAGCCATCCTTGCAACACTTGGTCACTTGCCACAAAAACTGCAACCTGAATGCACCCAAAACCTTGTATTTGCACTCTGACTTGTCTAGTGCTGAGCTAATCTTAAGACCCCAGCAGCAAAAGCCACTGCTGGTAGTCCTTAGTATCTGTGAGTACGAGACCCGCACTCACACACACTATTGTCTTGATCCCACCGCTCTGCCACCAATCTGTCAGGAAAAAGCCTGCCCCGCCGGCCCACTCGAGGGTCGACGGCCTAACTTGGGGTGTATCGTGACGTTGCTCTGCCCCCTAGGGGTGCACAAGGTCAGCCAGATACTGTTCCACTGTTAACCCCTGTCCACACAGGCACAGGGAGAAACAGGGAGGACGAGAGAACAGTCTCCTCGTCCAGAATCCTGAATGGCTGCCACCAGTTTCTAGTTTAGTTATAAGACCGGTCCGTTACCGACTTATAACAAGGCCGAAACCAGCCTTGGGGTAGCTATATATTATAGACCGAGTACTAGGCGTGTGAGGCCAATGATCAAGACAGACTAACTCAGTTTAAATTTTTTAGATTTAATTAGCCTTGGAGGGCACACTAGACAAGTATATAAACAAGGATAATAATATACAGATAAGAGTCAGAGGTGCAAATATAAGTATGGGTTACAGACAAAGGCAGTAAAATGTGTCCCGTTACCTTTGGTGCTCGGCCAACATGGGGGGCTTATGTGGCCTGGCTTCTGCGTGTGGATGCTCCTGGAAATGCTCTTAGGTACCCCCCTCCATGGATCAACCGTTGAGCACACCTGGGCCCCTGCTCATATCTGTGAGGGGACATCCCACGTGGCAGCCCCCTACACGCCCCCGCACACCCCTGGAACGATCTATGAACTCCTCCCATTCTGGTCATGCAGTTTCTGACAGAAACACAAAAATGGACCATAACGCGGCAGGGCATTGGCACAGAACCGAGCCGGTGCCACCATCAGAACCGACTGGACCTACACTATGCCCGAATATCAGACACCCCTATCCTATGGGCTCACTAGGTCCAGTTCTGGATTTCTTGGTCCCCCTGCCTCATGCAAGCATGGGAGTGGTGGCTATGTGTGCGGGGAGTTCCATATATTAGGATATGAACTCGCCATGGATCAGTTATGAACGGATCGCCTACAAATCTATAAGAAATATCGGAGATGTGGTGGCTGGGTTGGATTAATTCAAGTCTTTGAAGCTTGGGGGTTTGAGGCACCATGTGTCTTGGGGCTAATTAATGGAGATGAGGCTTCTTTTGAGGTGTCCACATCTCCTGCTGTGCGAAGTTCCTATAGAAGAGAATTTACAATGGGTCTTGGCTGTGCTGATTAACGTGTAAATTGAGCTTTCCTGGGGGCTGGAGGCCATGTGTGAGATCTGACTAGATATGAAATTGAGTGGATTTTCCTCACAGGGCCCTATACTGAAGGGGGACTTTACCTACTTAACAGGAAGGGTCTGCCACTTATCTAATTTTTAAAGTCTAACCTACTAAAAAGAAGTGTCTTCCTATCTGCCTTTCTAATCTGGGAGGGGGGGTATCTAATATATGGAGTGTGTTCCTACCTACTGGTGGCACAAATGAGGGCCCTATAGTTGGTTGGGGGAACTTTCACTGTTTGGAGTCTAACATGCTTGTGTGGTAAATTCTGCAGGATGCCATGGCGGTCTGGACTCGAAAGAAATGGAAGAAAAGAGTGAAAAGACGTGACATGTAAGTCACTAAATTTAACTTCCATGTAATCACTTATATGTCTGCAGAGCCTGTGTACAACTATTAACTACCACTATATGGTCACTGTATGGCGGTAAAAGTGGTCTTGGTGTAATTGTTCATATTCAGTAAAAGTACACTGGTAGTAGTCAGTCTCCTGATGGTTTGATATCTGGTCAGGGTAGGGCGGTAGTATTTGGTCCTTGTAGATTGTTGTGATTGGTATTATTGGTCTTGATATATGGATTTAGTCAGTTACTAAATGATGGTATTAGTCACTATACAGTAGTGGTAAGTGGGATATTATTTGGTCTTTGGGTATTGTTGATATTGTTATTATTGGTCTTGGTATACTGGTTTGGTCAGTAACATTATGGTGGTATTAGTCACTATATAGTAGTGATATATGGCGGTTTTCTTTGGTCCTTGTACATTGGTATTATTGGTCTTGATATTTTGATTTGATCATTGACAGTATGGTGGTATAAGTCACTATATGTTGGTGATAATATGGCCCTTGTATACTTACTGACCCACATAATACAGATAAATGTCAATTGAACTATTCAGCATAAACTCCAACAAAAACCAAACTCATAAAACAAAATTGCATTTTTTTCCTGTTCACCCCACAACATTTTTTTTATTTTGTGTGGGGGTGGGGGCAGGGGGAACAGACATTTTGGTTGTATAACATGTCTTTCTTTGGTCCCACATGAAATTAATTGTTGTATATTGGACAATTCCTTTTAATAGAAATACTTTTCAGCAGTGAGCTACACCACAGACATCCACCATGTCAAGGGAACCTGTTGTTGAAAGGTTTTGATTCACAGACGGTGTATAGGAATAGGGGGGCCCCAAGCTGAAGTTTTGCACCCGTGCCCATGATTTTCTAGCTACGCCCCTGGCGGCAATATGTACCTAAATACTGGGAGCAGCCCTGCCTGGCTAATTACTGGGGGCAGCAATACCTGGCTAATTATTGGGGCAGCCCTACCTGACTAATTACTGGGGGCAGCCTTGCCTGGCTAATTACTGGGGGCAGCGCTACCTGGCTAATTACTGGGGCAGCCCTACCTGGCTAATTACTGGGGGCAGCCCTACCTGGCAAATTACTGGGGCAGCCCTACCTGGCTAATTACTGAGATCAGCCCTTCCTGGCTAATTACTGGGAGCAGCCCTATCTACCTGGCTAATTACAGGGGACAACACTATATACCTGGTTATTTAGTGGTGGTGGCCCTATCTACCTAATTACTGGGGGAAGCCCTACCTGGCTAATTACTGGGGGGCAGTCCTATCTACCTGGCTAATTACTGGGGGAAGCCCTACCTGGCTAATTACTGGGGGGGCAACCCTATCTACCTGGCTAATTACTGGGGGCGGCCCTATATATCCTAATTACTGCGGGCAGCCCTATCTAACTGGCTAATTATTGGGTACAGCCCTATCTACCTTGCTAATTACTGGGGGTAGCCCTATCTACCTAATTACTGGGGACTGCCCTATCTACCTGGCCAATTACTGGGGGAAGCCCAATCTACCTGGCTAATTACTGGGGTGGCCCTATCTACCTGGATAATTACTGGCGACAGCCCTATCTACCTGGCTACTTACTGGGGACGGCCTTATCTACCTGGCTAATTGCTGTGGGCGGCCCTATCTACATGGCTAATTAATGGGAACAGCTCTCTCTTCCTGGCTAATTACTGGGGACAGCCCTATCTGCCTAAATACTGGAGATGGCCCTATCTACCTGACTAATTACTGGGGACAGCCGTATCCACCTAATTACTGGGGACTGTCCTATCTACCTGACTAATTACTGAGGGCAGCCCTATCTACCATATTACTAGGGGCAGCCCTATCTACGTAATTACTAAGGATGGTCCTATCTACCTGACTAATTACTGGGGGGCAGCCCTATTTACCTGACTAATTACTGGGGACAGTCCTATCTACCTGGGTAATTACTGGGAACAGCCCAATCTATCTAATTACTGGGGACGGCCATATCTACCTGGCTAATTACTTGGGGGCGGCCCTATCTACCTAAGTACTGGGGACTGACCTATCTACCTGGCTAATTACTGGGGGAAGCCCTGTCTACCTGACTAATTACTGGGGACAGTCTTATCTACCTGGCTAATTACTGGGGGCAGCCCTATCTACCTGGCTAATTACTTGGGGCGGCCCAATCTACCTGGGTAATTACTGAAAGCAGCGCTATCTACCTGACTAATTACTGATGACAGTCCTATCTACTTGGCTAATTACTGGGGGCAGCCCTATCAATCTGGCTAATTACTGGGGGCGACCCTATCTACTTGGCTAATTACTGGGGGTGGGTCTATCTACCTGGCTAATTACTGGGGACAGCAGTATCTACCTTATTACTGGGGACAGCCCTATCTATCTGACTAATTACTGGGGGCGGCCCTATTTGCCTAATTACTGGGGGCAGTCCTATCTACCTGGCTAATTATTGGGGGCAGCCCTGTCTACCTGGCTAATTCTTTAGGTGGCCCTATCTACCTGGCTAATTACTGGTAGGTGGCCCTGTCTAACCTGCTAATTACTGGGGACTTTCGCGGTACCCTCCGCTCCTCGGCCCGCGGGCCGCGGGCGCACCCGTGGCCGCCCCCCCGGGCGCCCACCGGGGTCGGGTGCCACCGCTGGCCGTGGGACGAGCCGGGGGTCCGCGCCTGCCAGGGACTCACCTGATCCCGCTCCTGTGCCGTCCGCGCCCTCTGCCGGCCGAGGCGCGCGTGCCCGTGTCCTAAGGCGCGCGCTCGTTCTCGAGGATTTAAAGGGCCAGCGCCCCGATAATTGGCCAATTGCCAGGCGCTTCCCCTACTTAAGGTCACGTCCCCCAATCACCCCTTGCTGGATCTATGTTGCCTCGTGCCTTAGCTAAAGCGTTTCCTAAAGTGTATTCTCGCCCTACCGTGTACCAGACCTCTTGCTATGTTTCTCGACTCCGAACCTCTGCCGCCTGCCCTGACCTTCCTGTCTGTCCACGACCACGAACCATTGCCGCCTGCCCTGACCTTCTGCCTGGCCACGACTACGATTCTCGGACTACGACTCTGTACCTCACTGCACCTCGGCCGCCATCGCAAGCAAGTCACGTCAGGGGGGGACTGGTAGCCTCACGCCCCCAGCAAATCATCCCGCTTTGCGGCGGGTCTGGGAAAACCGGGGGC
>JAODAL010030052.1:0-50617 GCA_025379985.1 Phyllomedusa bahiana | reverse complement strand
GAGGGGCCCGCGCTGGGGGAAAAAAAAAAGGGGGGGCCCGCGCTTTTTAAAACAAACCCGCGCGTTGGAGAAAAAAGGGGGGGGGCTCCGCTTTTTTGGGGAAAAGAACAGGGGGGTCTGTGAGGGGCCCATTTTCCGGGGCCGTCACGGCTCCTGTGCAGAAGTAAGTTGTTAAGAAACAATAGGCCTGTTCTCTATGAAGTGCAATATTACGATGACTCTGGGGTTTTGGGCCCCCTCCTCCCACAGCGCGGGCCTTTTTAATGCCGCTTTTGTGGGGGGCCCCTTTTGTGGGGCCCCCCTACAAATGGTGGGGACTCTTATAGGTTTTTTTTTGCCTCTTCGGGGCCCTGAAATAGTGGGCCATGAGGTTTTTTTTTTTCTCCGTGGGCCCTCTTTTCAGGCCCGAAAAGGTTTTTGGGGCCTTTTTGCGGGGGTTCCTAAAAAGTGGGGCGCCCCCGCAGGGCCCAAAGGGCATTTTTCCCCTTGGGGCCCTGAAGAAGGTGGGGCCTCTTGCGGGACCCAGAGGTTGTTTTTTATGTACCCTTTTGCAGCCCCTGAAAAAGTTTTGGGGGCCCCTCTTGCGGGGCACCTGCGGGCCTTTGGGGGGGCTTTATCTTTTACCTACCTACTGGGGGCCACCTATCCCCCCTTTCTCGGGGGGGGTTTACCTACCTACGGGGTGGCTGTACCAACCCTACTGGGGCCCCTATCTCCTCCCTACGGGGGAATAAACCCCAGGGGGGGGCTTAATTTTGGGGGGGCCCTACAGGGGGTACGGAAAGTATTCGACCCCTTTAAATTTTTCGCTTTTTTTTCTTTCATTGTACCTTTTGGGTAAACCCAAAAAATTCTTTTTTTGTGTTTTTAAATGTTCCCTCCCCCCCCCCCCCCATTTTAAAAAGAAAAAAACAAAAATGTGATTTTTTTGCACATTTTTTTAAAAAAGAAAAACTGAAATATCACATGGTATAAGTTTTTCAGTTCCTTTGCTGTGACATTCATAAAAAATCACACTGTCCATTTCCTTTGTCTCCTTTAGATGGTTTTTAAACCTTTATTTGAGTCTAACTGTTTTTAGTTAAAAATCGGATTTGTTTTGGGGAAAAGGGACACACCGTCTATAAAGGCTACAGCTCACAGTGCATGTCAGAGAACATGAGAATCATGAGGTTAAGGGAATGCCCAAGGGGCTCAGAGACAGAAAAAGGGGCAAAAGGGACAGATCTGGCCAAGGGGTTTCAAAAGAATTTCTGCACACTCAAAATACCTAAAAGCACAGGCCCCATAATCCTAAAATGGAAGAAGTTTGGGAGACCACAACTCTTTTCCCGACCCGGCCCTCAAGCCAAACTAAACAATCGTGGAGAAGAGCCTTGGGAGAGAGGAAAAAAAGAGCCCCAAGATCATTATGGGACTCCGAGATGCAGGAGGAGATGGGGAAAAACTCCACAAAGACAACTACACGCAGCCTCCACCAGTCGGGGCTTTATGGTAAGTGCGGGCCCACGGAACCTCTCCCCAGTGCAAGACAATGAAAGCCGCAGACGGAAGCCTCTCCCCAGTGCAAGAATATGAAAAGCCGCAACGGAAGCCTCTCCTTTGTGAAGACATATGAAAGCCGCAGACAAGCCTCTCCCCAGTGCGGGCATAGGGAAAGCCGCAGACGGAAGCCCCTCCTCAGTGCAGACAAGAAACCGCAGACGGAAGCCCTTCCTCAGTCAAGATAAAAGAAAGCCGCAACGGAAGCCCTTTTCCTTAGTGCAAGACATATAAACCGCAGACGGAAAGCCTCCCTCAGTGCAAGACATAGAAAACCGCAGACAAACCTCTCCCAGGAAAACATATAAAAGCAGCGACGAAGCCTCTCCTCATTTGCAAGACATATGAAACCCGAACGGGCGCAAAAAAAAACACGTGAAGGATCCCGACTATGAGAAATAAGATTTCTGGTTGATGAGATGAAGATTGAATTTTTTGGGAAAAGTAAGCGGTGGAAAAACCAAAGGCCCCGCTCATCACCTCCGAAACAATCCCAACAGTGACACATGTTTGGGGCAGATCATGCATGGGGGCAGGGGCCCCCAAAGGTGGGGGCAGCATCGTGCTATGGGGAAGGGGCAGGACGACTGGGTGCAATTTTAAGGGAAAAAAGGGAAAGCGGCCAAATACAGAAATATCCTGGATGAAAAACCTCTTCCAGACGCTCTGGGGCCCCAACTGGCCGAAGGTTCATTTCCAACAAAACAATGACCCTAACACACAGCTAAAAAAACAAACAGCGGCTTCAGAAAAAACCCCGTGACCTTTCTGACCGGCCCCAGGCAGAGCCCGACCTAAACCCCTAGAGCATCTCTGGAGAGACTTGAAAATGGCATCCACCAACATTCACCATCCAACCTGAGGGAACTGGAGAGGATCTGCAAGGAAGAATGGCAGAGGATCCCCAAATCCAGGTGTGAAGAACTTGTTGCATCATTCCCAAGAAGACTCATGGCTGTACTAGCTCAAAAAGGTGCTTCTACTCAATACCTTAACATTACAGTGGTATTAGTCACCAAATGGTAGTGATATGTGGGGTATTATTTTCTACGTGTATATTGTTGTTATTGATATCATCGGTTTGGGTATACTGGTTTGGTCAATAACATACTGTCGACACGTGGTGATCGTGTGGCAATATTTGCTGGCCCTTGTATAAATACTGACCCGCAAAATTTAGATAAACTGTATACTATACAATCCAACAATTACTAAATCCAAAACAATGGTGCAAATGCTTTTTTCCTTGTTCACCACAGAAATTTTTTTTTCTTTTTCTGGAGTTAGGTGGCAGGGGTTATCAGTGGGGCTGGGGCAGCAAGGGGGTGGGATTGGCAATGGAGGTGGGGTCCAGATGCTTCAGCTGGCTTCAGTCTTATCAGCATTATGGGCCTCAGGCATAACACTACAGTGGGCCCTGCCCAAATACATGTCATCACACTAGGTCATGCCTCTAGCCAACCCCAAGCACACCCATATTATCACACCACTTATGTCAGCCTGCAGCCTACAAGACTAGTTAGTAGAGCAGGGAGCCTTTGGCTCCCTTCTTCACCATGGTTTTTAACTGTTTGCATATCCTAAAAACACACAAACTGTTAAATAAGCAAAGCCAACCAAAGGATCTTAGGTAGGTTTCTTGTATTCCTGGGACATATGTAGACCACCTGGGGGCCCCATACTTGTGGGGCCCCGGGCAACTGCCTAGTGTGCTCAATGGAAAAGATGGCCCTGGCTGTACGGGGCCCTGGAATTTCTGATGGCGGCCCTGGGTATTCATTCATCCTTTGCAGTGTCACACCTGACGGTAGTGGATCCGCTGAACCACCACAAGCGATGGCTTAAGCCGCACCTGGGAGTGGAGTTTAAGTAGCACCCGGTTTTCACCAGAGCCCGCCGCACAGCGGGATGGACTTGCTGCGGCGGGAAACCAGGTTGATTCCACTGGCGTGACTTGCTTGCGGTGGCGGCCAAGGAGAGGCGTCGTAAAGAATCAAGAGGTGTAGATGTAGTCAGGGACAGGCGATAGGTCAGGACAGGTGGCAGAGGTTCGTAGTCGAGGGACGGAAGCTGAACGGGATGGTACGCGTTCTCGCTAGGCGGAAATGGCACTAAATATCTGGCAGTGAGCTGCCAGGGGTGGACCGCCTGTGCCCGCAACAAGTCACCTCGCCTAAAACCTGCGGGACTACTCCAACCTCTGCCTGTGCCTAGCTGTCCTTGGAGCCATATTGCCATGGACTTCATAACTGACTTACCGCCCTCTGAAGGAAATACGGTCATCTGGGTGGTCACTGACCGTTTTTCCAAAATGGCTCATTTTGTTCCCTTGCCTGGCCTTCCTTCTGCGCCTCGGCTCGCCAACATTTTTTTTAAACACATCTTCCGTCTGCATGGACTTCCCTTACATATAGTTTCGGACCGGGGAGTCCAGTTCGTTTCGAGATTTTGGCGAGGCCTCTGCTCGCTTCTGCAAGTGGAACTGGACTTCTCCTCTGCGTACCACCCACAATCCAATGGGCAAGTAGAGAGGGTGAATCAGGTCCTAGGTACTTATCTCCGCCACTTCACGTCTGCCAAGCAAGATGATTGGTCCAGTCTACTACCTTGGGCGGAATTTTCGTATAATTCCCTGGACTCTGATTCCGCTGGGGCATCTCCCTTTTCCATTGTCTTTGGTCGGCATCCCCGCCCACCCCTTCCACTGCCCTCTGCCTCCTCCGATGTCCCTGCTGTGGACAGTCTGGTCCGTGACCTATCCGCTGTCTGGAGGGAGACGCGCCAGTCCCTGCTTCAGGCCTCTGCCCGTATGAAGACCCAAGCGGACAAGAAAAGAAGACCCCCTCCTTCCTTTGTCCCGGGGGATAAAGTATGGCTGTCTGCCAAATATATCCGTTTTAAAATCCCCAGCTATAAGCTGGGTCCCCGTTTTTTAGGTCCCTTTGAAGTCCTGAGGCGCATTAATCCTGTGGCCTACAAGCTCCGGCTCCCTCCGACCATGCGTATCCCAAACTCCTTCCATGTCTCCCTACTGAAGCCGGTCACCCATAACCGCTTCTCCCGGTCTGTGGTTCCCCCGTCTCCCGTAGCTGATTCCACCAATGTTTTTGCCGTCAAAGAGATTTTGGCCACTAAGACTGTTAGGGGGAGACGATTTTTTTTGGTGGACTGGAAGGGGTTTGGGCCAGAAGAAAGGTCGTGGGAGCCGGAGGAGAACATCCTGGATAGGGGTCTCTTGTCTAAGTTTTTGCGGGCCAGAAAGAGGGGGAGGCCAAAAGGGGGGGTACTGTTACGGGTGTCCCTGCGACCCCCGTGTCGGGTCGCAGGCACACCCGCAACGCCGCAGCACCTCCTGCTGCGGCCGGTGCCGCAGCCCGACGCTCGGGCCGCGGACACCCCGGCACGCCTGGGGCTCACTTACCCGTCCACGCTCCTGTTCCCGTCCCGGCGCGCGCTCCTGCTGCCGGCCGGGTGCACGCGCGCCCTCTAGCGCGCGCGCGGCACTGCCGGGAAATTTAAAGGGACAGTGCGCCGGTGATTGGTCTCACCGGGCACGGACCCTATTTAAGACCTGCCTCTTCCCCAGCACCTTTGCCGAATCGATAGTGCCCTGTGCCTAGAGAGGAAGCGTTCCTAAAGTGTCTTGTTCCGTTTACTGTGTACCGTACCTTCTGCCTCCGTCCCTTGACCACGAACCATTGCCGCCTGTCCTGACCTTCTGCCTGTCCCCGACTACGAGCCTGCTTCACGATTTTGTACCGCGCAACACCTCGGCTGCCACCGCAAGCAAGTCACGTCAGGGGTAGCGACCTGGTAGTAATCCGCCGCAGCAAGTCCATCCCGCTTTGCGGCGGGCTCTGGTAAAAACCGGACCTACTTAGATTCCGTTCCCCTGGCGTGGCTTACATCATCGCTTGTGGTGGTCCAGAGGATCCACTACCCCATCCGTTACAGCGATGAGGAGGAAGGAGGAAGGGTCTCCACCTGCTTCTCCGAGAAAACATTGGCAAACTCTTGATACTCGGCTGGTAAACCGGGCAACGGCTCGCGGGGCTTGGAGCGAGAGCAGGGAAGCACCGGGCGAGGTGTCACCAGATAACGGCTCAAGCAGTTGGGACCCCAGCGAGTTACTTCCCCTGACGTCCAGTCTAGAGTAGGAGAGTGAAGTCGCAGCCATGGGAGATCCAGCAGAATCGCCGAGGAGGAGCGTGGCAATCCGTAAAAGGTGATTTTCTCCTTATGCAGAACCCCGACATGGAGAGACAGCGGCTTGGTGGTGTACCGTATAGTGTCACTTAGGAGCTCTCCGCTGACTGAGGAGATCACCAACGGCTTTTCCAGGTGGACTACAGGAAGGTGATACCGCTGTACGAGGGAGTGGTGAATAAAGTTCCCAGCTGAGCCAGAGTCCAGAAAGGCTGGGACCTGAAACGCGAGTCCAGCATCAGTCTCGATCCGTACAGGGATCATCAGGCGTGGAGAGGAGGAATTTGCACCTAAGGACGCCTCTCCCACGAAGCCTAGGTGCGGGAGTTTCCTGGACGCTTGGGGCGCTGAGGACAATTTCTCCGAAAATGCTCTGGACTACCGTAATATAAGCATAAGTTCTCCGTCCGACGTCGGGCCAATTCTTGCTCGGTAAGCTGGATCCGGTTGACCTGCATAGGTTCCTCACTGGGAGTCGGTGACGGCTGCAGGGGGGTCCTCTAGAATACTGGAGCCAGGCGAGGAAAGCGGCGTGGCCGGACTGTGTCACGTTGCTGCCGAAGCTCCTCTTGCCTTTCAAGGAAACGCACATCTATGCGGGTGGCCAGCTGGATTAGCTCACTGAAGGAAGACGGGATGTCTCTTGCCGCTAGTACATCCTTCACCCTGCAGGAGAGGCCCTTCTTAAAGGTGACGCACAGGGCGGCCTCGTTCCAGGTCAACTCAGAGGCCAAGGTGCGGAACTGCACCGCGTAGTCTCCTACCGAGGAATCGCCTTGGCGCAGGTTTAGGAGGGCAGTTTCGGCTAAGGATGCTCGAGCAGGTACCTCAAACACACAGCAGAATTCCTGAAGAAAGGCCTGTAGATCAGTCGTCACCAGGTCGTCCCTGTCGCAAAGAGGTGTTGCCCATGCCAAGGCCTTCCCGGAGAGCAGGCTAACCACAAAAGCCATTTTAGAACGCTCGGACAGGACTTGGTCCGCCATCAGATCGATATGCATAGTGCACTGGGTGAGGAATCCCCTGCAGAGCTTGGGGTCACCGTAAAATTTGGCGGGCAGAGACAAACGGAGCTTGGGTACCAATAGAGTCAGTGGCGTCGCCGGAGCGGGAGTGGGCACGGGAGGAGATGCAGGCTGCTGCTGGGTGGTGACGAGCTGCTGCATCATAGTGGTCAATTGATCCAGCTGTTGCGCCTGCTGGGCAAGTTGCTGAGACTGCTGGGCAACGACGCTTGAGAGACCCGCCACACTGGGCAACGGCACCTTGGCGGGATCCATGGCCGGATCTTACTGTCACACCTGACGGTAGTGGATCCACTGGAACACCGCAAAGCGGAATGGACTTCCTGCGGTGGAAAACTACCAGGTAACTTCCACTGGCGTGACATGCTTGTGGTGGCGGCCAAGGGTAGGTGTGGTACAGAATCGGGAGACGTAGACGTCAGGTCAGGACAGGCGGCAGAGGTTCGTAGTCGAGGGACAAAAGCTAAACGGTACGGTACATGGAGAACATGGACAAGGCACAAGAAATGCTTTCTCTCTAGGCGGAAATGGCACTAAAGATTCGGCAGTGAGATGCCGGGGATGGAGACCTTATATAGGGTCCGCGACCGGAAGCGGCCAATTTCCGGCACACTGGCCCTTTAAATCTGAAGAAGCCAGCGCCCCGGCTGGCACTCGGATGCGAGGAGGCAGGAGCACGGTTAGGTGAGTGACCGCGGAGCCACTTGCCCCCGGAGCTGGCGAGCGGGCAGGGAACTGGACGTGCCCGCAGCCTCCCCCACGAGCTGCGGTGCTGTCAATGACATGCAGATCACATACACCCATAGATGATGATTGTCTACCATGGAGCAGATGGGATTTTCCTGCAAGACAATGTCACATGGCTAGAAATGGCCGACATTGGTTGAAAGAGCATGACAAAGACATCCAAGAACTACCCTGGCTGCTAATTCCCCAGACTTGAATCCAACTGACTCTATGTGGGGCTCCTGAATGGTGGTGTTGGCTCTATGGACCCTCCAGCAGCTGTGGGATGCAGTCAGCATGTGGGGCCCCTGGATGGTGGTGTTGGCTCTATGGACCCTCCAGCAGCTGTGGGATGCAGTCATCGTCTGGGGCTCCTGGATGGTGGTGTTGGCTCTATGGCTCCTCCAGCAGCTGTGGGTGCAGTCAGTATGTGGGGCCCCTGGATGGTGGTGATGGCTCTATGGACCCTCCAGCAGCTGTGGGATACAGTCAGCATGTGGGGCCCCTGGATGGTGGTGTTGGCTCTATGGACCCTCCAGCAGCTGTGGGATGCAGTCAGCATGTGGGGCCCCTGGATGGTGGTGTTTTCTCTATGGCTCCTCCAGCAGCTGTGGGATGCAGTCAGCATGTGGGGCCCC
Source organism: Phyllomedusa bahiana (assembly GCA_025379985.1). NCBI lineage: Eukaryota > Metazoa > Chordata > Amphibia > Anura > Hylidae > Phyllomedusa > Phyllomedusa bahiana. The sequence goes on along the minus strand of JAODAL010030052.1, from coordinate 42,480 downwards.
TGGATAGTGGGGTTGTCTCTATGGCTCCTCCAGCAGCTGTGGGTGCAGTCAGCATGTGGGGCCCCTGGATGGTGGTGTTGTCTCTATGGCTCCTCCAGCAGCTGTGGGTGCAGTCAGCATGTGGGGCCCCTGGATGGTGGTGTTGGCTCTATGGCTCCTCCAGCAGCTGTGGGATGCAGTCAGCATGTGGGCCCCTGGATGGTGGTGTTGGCTCTATGGCCCTCCAGCAGCTGTGGGTGCAGCCCAGCATGTGGGGCCCCTGGAGTGGTGTTGATGGCTCCCTATGGACCCTCCGGATGTGTGGCTCTATGGATGTATACAGTCAGCATGTGGGGCCCCTGGATGGTGGTGTTGGCTCTATGGCTCCTCCAGCAGCTGTGTATGCAGTCAGCATGTGGGGCCCCTGGATGGTGGTGTTGTCTCTATGGCTCCTCCAGCAGCTGTGGGATGCAGTCAGCATGTGGGGCCCCTGGATGGTGGTGTTGGCTCTATGGCTCCTCCAGCAGCTGTGGGATGCAGTCAGCATGTGGGGCCCCTGGATGGTGGTGTTGGCTCTATGGCTCCTCCAGCAGCTGTGGGATGCAGTCAGCATGTGGGGCCCCTGGATGGTGGTGTTGGCTCTATGGCTCCTCCAGCAGCTGTGGGTGCAGTCAGCATGTGGGCCCCTGGATGGTGGTGTTGGCTCTATGGCTCCTCCAGCAGCTGTGGGTGCAGTCAGCATGTGGGGCCCCCTGGATGGTGGTGTTGGCTCTATGGCCCCTCCAGCAGCTGTGGGTGCAGTCAGCATGTGGGGCCCCTGGATGGTGGTGTTGGCTCTATGGCTCCTCCAGCAGCTGTGGGATCCAGTCAGCATGTGGGGCCCCTGGATGGTGGTGTTGACTCTATGACTCCTCCAGCAGCTGTGGGATGCAGTTGGCTCCAGGTACCTGTTGTAACCACTGCACACGGCAGTTATTTTGTATATTAGCTGCTGGTCATAATAATGTGACTCGACTGTGGCTTGTTACAGTTGTATCCAGTCTAGTCAATCCTCTGATACATTTAAACTGTGCTGATAAATTGTAGCAAACTATCAGGACACAAGACAGGTTTGTGCTGCTGATGGGTTTAGTCCCTATATACTTGTCTAGATTACACACAATTACAGCAAACCTAGAGGTGTGAGTTTCCAGCCTCAGAATGCTTCTATTCACTGACCTGAAGCTTGTTAAAATGATGAGGAAGTGAAACCTGGGGAACAACTCATCCTCCCAAAGGGACTATTTCAGTTTTACAATTTTTTGCACCAATTGCCTAAGTAAATCTATTTCTAAAGGGGGTATTGACATGAAATTCTCACCAGATGCCCCTGGATGGTGGTGTTGGCTCTATGGACCCTCCAGCAGCTGTGGGATGCAGTCAGCATGTGGGGCCCCTGGATGGTGGTGTTGGCTCTATGGACCCTCCAGCAGCTGTGGGTGCAGTCAGCATGTGGGGCTCCTGGATGGCGGTGTTGGCTCTATGGCTTCTCCAGCAGCTGTGGGATGCAGTCAGCATCTGGGGCCCCTGGATGGTGTTGTTGGCTCTATGGCTCCTCCAGCAGCTGTGGGATGCAGTCAGCATGTGGGGCCCCTGGATGGTGGTTTTGGCCCTATGGCCCCTCCAGCAGCTGTGGGATGCAGTCAGCATCTGGGGCCCCTGGATGGTGTTGTTGGCTCTATGGCTCCTCCAGCAGCTGTGGGATGCAGTCAGCATGTGGGGCCCCTGGATGGTGGTTTTGGCCCTATGGCCCCTCCAGCAGCTGTGGGATACAGTCAGCATGTGGGGCCCCTGGATGGTGGTGTTGGCTCTATTGCTCCTCCAGCAGTTGTGGGATGCAGTCAGCATGTGGGGCCCCTGGATGGTGGTGTTGGCTCCTCCAGCAGCTGTGGGTGCAGTCAGCATGTGGGGCCCCTGGATGGTGGTGTTGGCTCTATGGCCACTCCACCAGCTGTTGGATGCAAGCATCAGTTGGGGCCCCTGGATGGTGGTGTTGGCTCTATAGCCCCTCCAGCAGCTGTGGGATGCAATCAGCATGTGGGGCCCCTGGATGGTGGTGTTGGCTCTCTGGCCCCTCCAGCAGCTGTGGGATGCAGTCAGCATGTGGGGCCCCTGGATGGTGGTGTTGGCTCTATGGCTCCTCCAGCAGCTGTGGGATGCAGTCAGCATGTGGGGCCCCTGGATGGTGGTGTGGGCTCTGAGGCTACTCCAGCAGCTGTGGGATGCAGTCAGCATGTGGTGCCCCTGGATGGTGGTGGTGGCTCTATGGACCCTCCAGCAGCTGTGGGATGCAGGCAGCAGGTGGGGCCCCTGGATGGTGGTGTTGGCTCTATGGACCCTCCAGCAGCTGTGGGATGCAGTCATCGTCTGGGGCCCCTGGATGGTGGTGTTGGCTCTATGGACCCTCCAGCAGCTGTGGGTGCAATCAGCATGTGGGGCCCCTGGATGGTGGTGTTGGCTCTATGGCTCCTCCAGCAGCTGTGGGATGCAGTCAGCATGTGGGGCCCCTGGATGGTGGTGTTGGCTCTATGGCTCCTCCAGCAGCTGTGGGATGCAGTCAGCATGTGGGGCCCCTGGATGGTGGTGTTGGCTCTATGGCTCCTCCAGCAGCTGTGGGATGCAGTCAGCATGTGGGGCCCCTGGATGGTGGTGTTGACTCTATGACTCCTCCAGCAGCTGTGGGATGCAGTTGGCTCCAGGTACCTGTTGTAACCACTGCACACGGCAGTTTTTTTGTATATTAGCTGCTGGTCATAATAATGTGACTCGACTGTGGCTTGTTACAGTTGTATCCAGTCTAGTCAATCCTCTGATACATTTAAACTGTGCTGATAAATTGTAGCAAACTATCAGGACACAAGACAGGTTTGTGCTGCTGATGGGTTTAGTCCCTATATACTTGTCTAGATTACACACAATTACAGCAAACCTAGAGGTGTGAGTTTCCAGCCTCAGAATGCTTCTATTCACTGACATGAAGCTTGTTAAAATGATGAGGAAGTGAAACCTGGGGAACAACTCATCCTCCCAAAGGGACTATTTCAGTTTTACAATTTTTTGCACCAATTGCCTAAGTAAATCTATTTCTAAAGGGGGTATTGACATGAAATTCTCACCAGATGCCGGTAACAGCCCATCACCTGTTCACCAGCAGGGAGCCCTTCTAATAAAGATGGAGGTGGACAACCCTTATAATATAAAAATACCCTGATTATGGCTTTTGATACATCAGATATTACTTACCATACGCCATGACTTTGGTGCGGCTTGTTTTATCTCTCAACATGCAATATAATGTTGTTTCCTCCCAGTCATCAACAAGAACTTCAGTTGCATACCAGCTGGGCCCCTCCATGGTTCTGACCTTAGATAATCTGGTTTCATAAAATGTCTCATCAGGATATGGAGTGGAGCAGTTCAGCCAAACAGTCTCTCCAAATGGGGCGAACACCTGAGAACTGAGGGCTTTGACCTCCACCTCATCCTCAGACCTCACTGCAAGAGAAATCATAAGACATGGTCACCGAATGGATAGATGGATGGATAGATGGATAGATGGATAGACAGATATGGGATAGATAGATGGATATGAGATAGATAGATAGATAGATAGATAGATAGATAGATAGATAGATAGATAGATATGACGTAGATATATAGATAGATAGATAGATAGATAGATAGATAGTTAAGAGATAGATTTGAGATAGATACTGTAGATAGATAGATAGATATGTAGATAGATAGATAGATAGATAGATAGATAGATACTGTAGATAGATAGATAGATATTTAAGAGATAGATTTGAGATAGATACTGTAGATAGATAGATATGAGATAGATAGATATGAGAGATAGATAGACAGACAGACAGACAGATAGATAGATAGATAGATAGATAGATAGATAGATAGATAGAACAGCCCATCCCTCCTCCCATTGAGAAGCACAGATTCTGTCCGAAAACCGGACGGAAGAATGTGCTTGCTCAATGTTTTGCCACCGGACCGCGGGCGGCAAAACCATAGAGCACAATTGTGCTCGTTTGCGGACGGTTTTTCAGGTGGTCTGAAAAACCACAAACCGGCCGTAAAAACCAGCCGAAAACCCGTGCCGTGGGGACATGCCCTAAGATACAGTGATGAGGAAAGTAAATACACCCTCTGAATTCTACGGTTTTTACATATCATGAAATAATGAAAAAAAAATCTGCCACTTGGAAAGTTTATTAGTTGGGGTAATACTGTGCAACCTCAGATGAAGAACAGGGCACAACAGATTCCACTGAGTTATTTCTTATTTGACAAAAATAAAGCCAAAGTGGAAAAACCATGTTTAAAAACTAAGGGCCACATGTATGAAAACTGTCTAGGTCTTAAACTCACTTTGTTGCCCATAGCAACCAATCAGAGCGCCCCTTTCATTTCATATAGTGCTCTGAAAAAATGAGAGGGGCATTCTGATTGGTTGCTATGGGCAACAAAGTGAGTTTTAGACCTAGACAGTTTTCATACATGTGGTCCTAAGTGCACCCCATGAACCAGCAGCTTGGAAAACCACCTGTAGCAGCAACTTTATCATTTACTAAATTACTTCATCGGTCACATTATTCTGGAGGAATTTTGTCTGCTCTTCTTTACAGTATTGCTTCAGATCCCTGAGGTGTATGACCGCCATAGTATTTCTATAAGGTTGAGGTTTGAACCATGACTGGACCATTGCAACACCTGGATATGCGCTTAATAAGTAAGTCAAATAAATACCCAAAATTGCTGATCACAGATCCTATCTCCACAACAAGACCGTGAATAAGGCCCTAAGATCAGTGTATTACTATGCCTTAAAGGGGTGTTCTCATCATGCTGTTTCACAGAGCCTGCTCTTCACAGCTTCAGGCTCCCAGAAAAAAAAAAGTTATGTAATAATGCCTCCCAGAGTTTTTTTCTGCCCTTATGGATGTCACAGTCTGTATAATAAAAAAAACGGCCCAAACTGCAACCTTTAGCCCCGCCCCTGAGGATTCTAAAACTATATATGAATGTCCATAATGGAAAAGTGACACAATTACAAAACCCATTCTAGCGGCAATAAATACAAAATGTAATAAACAGACATTTAAAAAAAAAAGTTTTACTATTCTCCGTGATATTATTTTCAAACATTTGTAATGTAAAAATGACAGAAAAAATTAGTACAATAAACAAGTGCTAGAAAGTGTTAGGCTGCGTTCCCACGACACAGGAAAAATACTGGCCGGTTCGCCGGCCGGTATTTGTCCTGTTTTGCGGCCATCCCCACGGCCGCGGGGGGGACGGCTTTTCTCCGCGATGAGTGGAGCCCTCCCCCTTCACATTGAGAAGCACAGATTCCGTCCGAAAACCGGACGGAAGATTGTGCTTCTATAATGTTTTGTGGCTGGAAAGCCGGCGGAAAAACCGCCTGACGGAAAACCTCTGCAGTGGGGACTGCTGCACAGGTTTTCCATAGCGCACAATTGTGCTAATTTGCGGCCAGTTTTTCAGGCGCAAACCGCCTGAAAAACCGGCCGAAAGCCCGTGCAATGGGGTCATGCCCTTATAGTGTTCAAACCCGCACAGGCTAAAGAAAATGTAAATGTGCTCGGTCAGGAAGGTCTAAAAAGAGTCCATTCACTATACACCGGGCCAGTATGTACTGACATATTTTTTCTTTCTTTTTTTTTTAACCATAAAAGTTTTTATTGCAAATTTTCAGGTAGAGAACAAAACAGATAGCAACAAAGTTCGAGCCAAACAGCTTCACTCCAATAGATAAAGCATGAGTCAAAACAATGACAAGAGTACAGAGTGTCAAGTAAAATCTATTACATGTACAGTATAAAAGATCATATGTTAACAACTGAGGTGTAAAATGTGTGTATTTATGAAAATGTGTCTCATACTTTCTGATGAATTAAACACCATTAAACCAATGTGCAGAGGAGGTAAACAGTTTGGCTTAAGGGTAAAAAGAAAAACGAATGAAGAAAGGGAAATAACAGAAGAGGGAACAAATACCAGTGCTACCAGCCACAGTAATGTACTATGCATTAAAATGTAAAAGAAAGACATTCTCGAGAAAGGACGCGGCTATTGAAGATGTTTGAATCCCCTTAGATGTCATCAGTTAATTACACCGTGTGGATGTATAAAGACAAGTGTAGAAGGGGGTAGGACAGTGAACCGTGTGCGCTACCTATTAAATTTTATAGCGTTGCGTATCTGGACAAGAACCAGCGGGACCATCTGGGTCGTATTTTAGGTAGAAGATGGGGGGATATTGCCAGGCAGGTTTCCGCGTGGTATTGATTGTTGACTCTAGCAACGACCTCTTCTACGTGTAAAGGGGAGGAGCCCTTCCAGTTTGAGGCTATTACTGATCTGGCAGATATTAGGACATGGAAGAGAACCGTGTGATATGATGTTGGAAAGGAGTCAAATGTGAGGTCTAGGACCGCCAACTCAGGTGTAAGGGAGATAGGGATCTGGAACAGTTCAGTTAGTAATTTCTCTACTTCCCTCCAGAACTTACTGACAAGAGGACAGCTCCACCACATATGTAGCAAGGTACCCCGAGAACCATACAGTCTCCAGCAGCGGACAGAGTGGTTCGAAAAGATGTGTGTCAGTCTCGAGGGGGTAAAATACCAACGTAGGTGGATTTTCCGCATAGTTTCCACATGATTAATACATCTAGAAAACCTCCTGGAAATATTGGTTGCAGATTCCCATTGGTCCCATGAGAACTCCTTACCCAACTCCATTTCCCATTTGGTTGCAAAGGTTGGTTTATTGGATTTACCTTTAGATAACAAGGAGGAATAGATCAGAGATAGACCCCTTTCAAAACCTCTTTTTTGTGCAAGGAAGTTTTGAAACGGGGAAGGGGGAGAGAGAGTCTCAGCGTTTCCCCACTTTGATAGAGAGTGTCGAACTTGGAGATATACATAGAAGTGGTTATTAGGTAGAAGGAACTGTGTTTTCAGCTCTTCAAAGGATTTAAGGGTATCATCAATGTAAAGGTCTCCCAGTATGAGGATACCCTTGTGTCGCCATTGAGCAAGGGGAAGGTGGGGAGACTCTGCCCGCAAAACGTCTATGGAGCAAGAATGTTTTTTTACTCGAAGCCTGTGTTGGGCTACCACAAATTTATTCCATGTTGTGGCTAGGTGATTAAGGGTGGGGAGTTCGAATTTAGGAAGAGTGGATCCCCATAATGAAGCTATGAAGGTGTTCTTGAGGGAGGTGTGGGGGACTAAACTGTCTTCCAACCGAGCCCAACAATGTGACTCCGGGGTGTTCCAAAGAATGTTAAGGGGTTCGAGAACAGCTGCTACATTATATCGGGACAGATTAGGTACCGAAAGACCCCCTGCAGTTAAAGGAGTGTAAAGACAGTCTCTGCTGACTCTTGGTTTTTTGCGGGCCCAAATAAAGTTGAGTAGTAGTTGTTGGAGTTTAGCTAATGCTGTTGGAGGAAAAAGTAGGGGGATTGTTCTAATTAGATATAGATATTTTGGGAGAAGTAGCATCTTGATCGCCTGGATTCTTGCCATCCAAGAGAGAGGGAATGTGCTAAGGCGATTAATTTCTTCTGAGATTTCTGAAGTGAGCTTAGAAAGATTAATGTCTAGCGTTTTGTTGAAATCTGGAAAAATTTGGACTCCTAAATAGGGTACAGATGAGGTTGACCAGGTGAAATTGTACTTCGACAGTCGGGTAAGCAAGGCGGGGGGACAGTGGAGAGGTAGGGCTGTAGACTTGGTCGCATTAAGCTTATAATAGGAACAAATTGGTTTGACTGGTAAATCTAGGGGGTTTTGGGGATTGGGGTTTCTGGATTTTGGAAAAGGGGTTAGTTGCGTCGGCATATAAGCGGGATTTTATGCTCTCGTTTTAAATGGGTTTCCTGAAATTAAGGGGGGTTTTTCTTTTTCGCGTTGCTAGGGGTTCCACACATAGATCGTATATAAGGGGTAAAAGGGGGAAAATTTTGGCGGGTTCCATTAGAAATTTGAAAAGGGTTTTGGGAGGGGAAATCCCGGGGTAAAAAAACTTTGGGCCCGAGGGGGAAGTATATAAGGTAACATTTGCTGTTAAAAAGGGCCCCTTTAAAAACCCAAAATTGGGTTAAGATGCTTTTAAATATTCCCAGTTAACTCTGTAAAAAGCTTTTTCCCCGTAAAGGGGGAAAGCAATATGTGGGGTTTCGTTGTTTAAAAGTTATTTGGGGGAATATCGATGTCTTCTGGTACTATTTTCTTGTCTGTTCCCCAAACAAACCCCGTTTGGTAGGGGGAATAGGTGAGGGAGGTTGCATTTAAACTATGAGTAAAAAATTTTTGGGGAATATTTTAATTATCATTGTTTGGGAAAAGGGGATGGGTCTGTAGTTTGAGACAATATCAAGGGAAATTTTGGTTTGGGGGTGGTGGAGATAGTAGCCCATAAAAAAATCAGGGGGGTTTTTGCCAAAAAGGGATTTATCGAGTCAAATTTTTTTTCTTCAAATGAAGGGGGTTTAAAAGTTTAGAAAAGAAATTTATAATGCTCATTGTGAACCGTCTGGTTCCCGGGGATTTATTTAATTTTTGGGTTGGGGAAAATCATCGTTTGATTTCAGAATCTGTGATTGGAGCATTCAAAGTTTCTAGTTGTGTGGAGGAAAGAGTGGGTAGTGAGTTAATATCTAGAAATTTGTTTATATCTTCGCTAGAAGGAAGAGGCATAGTGGGTCTTTCCCCCCGGTTATAGGGGGATTTGTAGTAATCAGCGAAAGGGGGTTTTCCCTTTGAGGGGGGCATAAAATTTTTCCCCTTTGGGGGGAAGGGAAATTTGTCGTCTTGTTTGGCTGTAACTTTTTAACCCTTCGTGCTAAACAATTTCCCCCGGCGGTTCCTTGTAGAAAAAAAGTTAATTTTTTTGCTTGGGGGAAGGTATTCATTTTTTGGAAAAGATTATCGTAGTTTTTTTTTTTAGTTTTAATTTCTTTTTCAGTAGTGGGTGGGGGTGCATTTTTAAGGGGGTACCGGGCTTTAATACTGTTTAGCGTTAAATTGACTTTTCTTTTTTTTTTGCGCCTCCCCGTGCGCAATCCTCAGACAGACCCCCGCAGAAGGCCTTAGGGCACACCCATTTTTGGGGGTTAACAACGTTCAGATTTGAAGTGAAAAAATTTTTTTAAAGGATTCTTGCAAAGTTGATTTACTCGGTATTTTTAAAGAGGAAGTTATTGAGTGCCAAGGGGGAAAAGGGGGGGGGGAGAAGTTTTTTAAAGGGGAAAAGAGAATTGGCGCGTGATCGACCAAGTGGCACAACCTCGCCGCGATTTAATGAAAAGAGCTCTTTTCGCCCAGAAGAAGTCTATCCTGGGTGTGAATTTTACGCGAAAAATGGTGTAGTAAACCCTAAGTATGGAGATTCTCAGGGGTGTGTGGTCTTTTTTAAACAGGAAGGTCTTTAGTTGGTATTTTTCCAAGGCACCTGGGGATTTTTAAAGGATGTTATAAATTTAAACATTAAGTCTCCACACATAATTAGTGGGCTTTAGCTATGTTTTGGGCCTTTGGCTACCGTTTGGAAATAAAAAAAGTGGCGAGTTAGGAGGAATAGCGACAGTGCATGCAACAGATAAAGGAAGCATTTAAAAAAAAATGAAAAAACGCCTTTTGGTAATTTTCTGACGGGTCAAGGGTAAAATTACAGTGTCTCAAATGAATATGGCAACCCCCGCTTTTTGTATTGAGCGGGCCCCAAAAAGGAAGCCGGGAACTTTTTATGTCTTAAGCGGAAAGAGTCAGTCGACCTCAGATGAGCTCTGCACGCACGCAAGTTGCCCCCAACTAACCGCATCCCCCCAAAAGATGACTTTAAAAGGGAAAATTTGGTCATTGGCATTGTGGAAAGAAATTTTTTTCCCCTGGGCACAAAAAAAAATGTCTGTTTTACCCCCAAATAAAAATTTTAATCGAAGGGGCAAAGGAAATTAAATGTAGTCATTGGAGGTATGGCTGGCAAACATGGTTAACTAACACAACTAGTGTAAATTAGAACATAACTCAGAATCGGCAAAAAAGGGGGAGTTGAAACAAGGACCACCCCCTTTACCCGGGAAAAATGTGGGTTGGGGGGGCAGTCCCGTCATGCACTTAAAGGGGGCCGCCAGATGGGTTCATGGCGACAAGAGCGAGCAAGGTGGAGTACCCCCCCAGCGACAAGGAAGTGAGAGAACGTCTCACCACTGATCAGTCATCTGGAGCTTGTCGACGTCTACTTTGTTTTTCAGACCAGAGAGGTGAGATGAGGCTTGGTTTTTTTTTTGCCCCACGGAGAGGGGTATTGGGGAAAAAGGTCAGGAAAACCCCCGGATAGAAGGGGGTCATAGCATGTTGGGGGGAAATGTAGACCATGGTGTTTTTGCCTGGAGAGGTTAATTGACAGGGAAACCCCTGGTTGGAATGTTGTTTCCCCAAGCACTTTTGTGTAAGGGTAAAAATTCTTTACAGCAGATGTTCTGCTGAGAGTCTGGAGCCACCCCCTTACGGGGGCCGAAGGGGTTGTTTTTGGTATGGTAGAATGGATCTTGGCAAAGACAAATTTTTGGGAGCGAAGGTGTAAAAGCCGCGCGGTCACTCGCGCCTCCCCGCTGCTGCACCCCCCGTCCGCGGGGCGGGGGCCCGGCCCCAGGCGCCCCCCGCATCCGGCCACATTACCTCTGCTCCAGCTTCTCCTTTAGCGCCAGATGCAGGCTATGCTTTGCCTGCACTATTCCGGCCCGGGCCCCTTGGCCCGCGCGAAGTTCTTAATTAAGGGGCTGACCTAATTGGTGCTCCCTTTTCCCCTATGGCCTTTGGTTGGGGTTTTTAGGAGCCCCCTTTTTTCCCCGGCGCCAATTGTTGGGGTCCCCGCTTAGCAACGTTAGTCTGCGTTTGTGGGGTTTCCTGATGTTTTGCATCCTACGTCTTGCCCTCCGTCGTCCTGCCTTTCCGTCCTGCCTATTCAAGTACCCGCTCCCGGGGGTTCCAGTGCACGTCACCCCGGGTTGGCTGTCACCGCTGGGTCCTGCCGGGGGTAGCACCTGGGGGTTTCCCCTGCAGCAAAGCCCGCCCTGCCTTGCGGGGGCTCCGGTAAAGAAAAGGGGGCCCCCTTAACTCCTTTCCCCCGGCGTTTTTTACCCAAACTCCTAGGGGCCCAGGGGAAACCCCCTCCCCCCGCTGAGCGGTCCTGAAAGTAAAAATTGGGGCCTTGGATCCGCCGATCCCGCTCCCAGAACAAGAGGCCTGTGGCAAATTTTTAAGCGCCGGGCGCCCGGGAAAGACAACTTTTCCCCAATGCTCCGAAACCTTGGGGCTCGACTCCCGAACCCCCGGGGGCCCCCGGGGCCTCCGGCCCCCCTTTCCCATTGGGTTTCCCCTTCGGTACCCGCACCCAATTTGGGTTTTCCCCCCGCACCTGCCTCTGCCCCCCTCGCTATAGGGGACCCCAAGGGCCTCCCCGTGGATTCCTAAACCCATGAAAGACCCCACTTCGAGGTCCTGGCACCCCCAATTCGCCCGATGGGGGCCTAAAGTGGCTTTTTTATTTCTCCCCCTTCCCCGGGTGAAGCACGCCGGGGGTGACACCTCCTGGGGGGAACGGGGGGATCCCTGACACCAATCTAGCGAATTTCCGTCCCCCCTTCCGAAGGGTTTTTGAAGACCCGGGGGACGAGCCCCCTCTGCTGCCTCTTCCCCTTTCTTCGTCTCCGACAAGGTGACGCCTCAGTGGGCAGTATGTTTTAAAAATTCCCGGACTCTATCCTCAATTTTGCCCCCTTGGAACAACGTTCCCTGGGTCGAAACCTCTGGGGGGGGTTTGGCCGGGTGGGAAAAGGGATGAACTAGGGGGGCGGGGACCGCCCCCCAGCCGGACGCCCCAAAATCACCGGGCCCACCCGCTTTGATATCCTTTTCCTAGAACGTCAAAAAGGTGGTTTGGGTTTTTCAACGGGAAAATTATCGCCCCCGTAGGATTCCTCCCCTTTTCCCAACCGGGCTTCCACGTCCCCGGCACCCTTTGCCCCCTTGCTTTCCCAATCGGGATGAGCCCATGCAAGTTGATAGGGCCCACCGGGTGGAGGGGGAAAAGGGCCCTCCCCGGCGAAACCCAAAGGGAATCTGCCTCTACTGCGTTCCCAAGTTAAACTGCGTGGGGAGTCCCCCTGCGTCCGGGAAAAAAACCTGGGCTTGTGGGAGGGCAAACCCTTTGCACGAACTTTCCTCTGCCTTTTGACCATGATGGCCGTCAAAAACCTTTTTCCCCCCTTTTTCCCTTGCCTTCGAGTTGCCGCCTTTGGGGAAATTGGGTCGGCGGGCAACTTCATCCTCCTCCCTTTTTTGGGGATAGGAACCGGCTGCCATTGTTTCCCCTTTGGACAAGCCTCTGTTCCTTTTCCCTTCCGTGAAGGGGAAACCCCCTTTTCCTGTACCACCCGGCACCCACGCACCCTCTTTTTTTTGGAAAAGGGGGAGTACACTTTCGGGAAAAAAGATCTTTTTCCTTGTTTTTCCTTTGCCCGCTAGAAACTCTCCTTTTTGGGGTTTCCCTTGGCGGGCGGGCCACACCCCCTTCATTGCGGGGGAAAGGGGCGAATTCCCTCGTTGGGGAAAAGGGTCCCCAACTCCCGTTGTATTTCGGCACACTTCCCCACGTTTGGGGGGGGCCCTCCCCTTCTTCCACCCGTTCCGCCCCACGGGTCTTCCTCCCTCACTACCGGGGGGTTTTCGGACGTTTTTCTGCAAGAAACAGGCAGAATTTTTCCCCCTCCCCGGGACCCTCAAAGGTCCTAAAAGAGCTGCGCCGGGACTACCCCCCCCCGGGAAGAGTTTTCCCCCTTTGCCCCGGGCCGGGAAACTGGGGCCCCAATGTCGGGTATATAAAGGGGAAAAATCGGGAAAAAGGGGCTTTTTTTCCGAAAGTTTCTTTCCCCCGCAGGGGCGGGCTTTTTTTTTTGTCGGGGAAAAAGGGATGGGTCCTTCCCGACCGTGCATAGACTATCGGGGCCAAAATAAAAACCTATAAAAAAATGCTCCCCTTTGCCGTTGATTTCGGAAAGCTCTTCGAATTGGACCCCAGGGCCAAGTCTTCTCCAAGTCGTTTTTTTTCCCGGGGCGCTTACAATCTTATCCGTTTCGCAGGGGGCGATTTGGAAACCGCCTTAACACCCGGGGAATGGGAATTTGAATTTCTTGCATGCCCTTTTGGCCTTGAAAATCCCCGTTTATTTAAAGAATCGTAAACGACATTTTCCCAAGCCCTTCTCACCACTGGGAAATTGTTACTTGGCCCGACACCCTTTAATCTACCCCCCGGATGAAAAATCCCATCGGGTCTATGTTCGTCTGGTACTCCCCGCCTTAGACGAAACCCATCTCTACCCCCCAATTTGGGGGAATTGTCTTTTTAACGAACCAGTTTCCCTTTCCGGGGGTACAAAAATCTCTGCGAAAGGGTCTTCTAAGGGACCCTTTTAAAAATTTCGGCGTATTAAAACTGGCCCCGCCCTTTCCCGGCTTGGGAGCAAAAAAGGTTCATGGGTTTCCCCAAAACTATTCCCGGGCCAATTTTTTCCCCCACTTTTTTCCCCAAATCAAATCCTATTGTCGCTCTAAACCAAAGGGAAAGGCAGAAACCCCTTCGTTAGGCCCCTGGGAGGCTGAAGAGGGCCTTTCCCCGGAAAAAGGGCACCCTTTGCCCCCCGGCCTTGTGCTTCCCCCCGGCCCGAACCGAGAGCCCCCTTTTCGGGAAATTTTGATGCGTCCTCAGTCGGTGCCTGGAGCTTCCTTTACAAAAAAAATGCCAAGGGAAAAATTTCGTCCCCCTGTGGCTTTTCCTCAAAGACCTTCTTCCCGGCGGAGAAAAACTACCCATTGGGGAAGAGAAACTTCGGCGACCCAAATTTGGCCTTGGGTGAATGGCCTTTCACCTTTCCCCCTTGGGGCCATCTATACGGATCATAAGAAACCTGCTTTACCCACAAACAGACAACGTTTTTTAATCCTCGACGGGCCCGGTGGGCCTTATTCTTCTTTTCGGGTTTTAACTTTTATCCTCCATTTTCCGGGCCCGGGCCCCCAAAAATTCAAGGCCGATGGCCTGGGCCCGGGGAACAATGCCTCCTCGAATCTGAACCCATACATGTCCCCCCCGAAAAGCCCGGGTTTATGCCGCACCCCCTAGGTTTCGGGGAAAAAACCCCCTGGTAAACCTTTTTTGCCCTCCCCCCCCGAGGGAAAACCCCCCCCATTTTTTTTTCCCCCCCCCCCCGTTTCCCCCCCCCCCCGGGGTTCCCCCTCCAAAAAGGCCCGGGCATGCTGGCTATCGTAAGTCTCTCCGCCCATCGCACGTCACTACTAGTGGCCCCCCCTTGCCCCTGGATGTCAAGGAATTTTGGGCTGCTTTCCTAAATTTTGCCCGAATAAGACTTCCCCTTCGACCCCGGGTGGTTTTTCTGTTTCCGTTGGGCCCGTACCCGAAACACCCTGGGGCCCCCAAACGCTATGGATTTTTTGACTGATCTCCCACCCTCCAAAGGGTTCGGTTGTCTTTGGGCGGGTGGACCATTCCCAAAATTTGGGGCATTTCACACCCCCCCCAGGGTTTTCCCTTTGGGTCCACAAATTGGGTTCAATTTTTTTATAAAAGCACATCTTCCCTTTTCATGGTTTTGCCCTTTTAACCCTCGTCCCCTGATAGAGGATACAATTTAAACCCCCGCTTTGGGGTGCCCCGTGCTCTCTCTGGAAAATTTAAAATTTGGGTTTCTCATCTGATATCACCCACAGTCTAATGGCCAATTTAAAGGGGTCAAACCCGGTCCCGGTGAACCCTGCGCCAATTTATTTCTGCCCCCGGGAAGCGATTGGGGTTTTTCTTCCCTTGGGCGGGGTTTCGCCTTTCAACAAAACCCCATAGTGAGGGCCTCAGGGGGGGTCCCCCTTTTATGTGGTGTTTGGGGCAACTTTCCCCGTCCCTTCCTCTGCCCTGCTGCCCCTTTTTGAAGTTTCCCGCTGCCAACAAAATAGTACGGGACTTTTTTTCAAATTTGGGGATCACCCGGCCAAATTTGTGTCATGGGGGCCACCCGGTTTTAAAGGGGCAACTGACAAGAAAACGCAGAGCCCCCTCCTAATAACCAACCGGGGAAAAAGTTTGGGTCTCCTCCAAACCCCATCGCCTCCCAGTGCCCAGTTTTAAAATTTGCCCAACCCCGCTTCTTGGCCTTTCAGCGTTCAAAAACAGATTAACCCGGGATCCCCCAAACTCCCTTGCCTCCCCCCCTCCGCATCCCCCAAATTAAATTTTATGTTTTCTCCCTGAAAAACCGGGAATTCTCAATCGGGATTCCGCAAAGTGGTTTGTTTCCGCACCCCCCTAATACCCAAAATTTTTTACGAAATTAAGAAATCCCGGCCCTGAAGCTTCTAGAGGGGAAGGGTTTTTTAAACCCCGTGGATTGGAAGGGCTAAAGGGCCCCAGGAGAGGGCCTGGGAGCCTCAAGAAAACACAACGCTTTCCCCCTTCAACCGGGCGTTTTCATAGATCCGGGGTTCTAGAAAAAGGGGCCCCAAGGGGGGGGTACTGTAAAAGCCCCGCGGGCACTCGCGCCTCCCAGCTGCTGCCCACCCCCTTTCCCCGGACCGGGCCCTCCGGCCCCGGCGCCCGCCAGCCCCGCATGCCTGCGCCACACTTACCTTTGGCTTCATCCCCGCTTCCTCCTTCGGCCCCCTGATGCCCCGGGTATTCAGCCCGCAATAAATTTCCGGCCGGCCCCTAGTGGCCCCGCGGCCCCGAAACAGCTTCTTAGATTTTAAAAGGGGCTGCAAACCAAAAATTGGGGCTCCCTTTTTCCTATGGGCCCTTTTTAGCCCTTTTTCTTTTATAGGTAAGCCCCCTTTCCCGCCTCGCGCCCAATTGTTGGTTTTCCCTTTCGTTAGCAACGGTTTTGGGCTGCGTTTGCTGGGGGTTTCCTCTGGGCTGTTCTGCAACCTACGTCTCTGCCCTGCCCTTCAGGGCCTGGGCCTTTTTCCCCCCCTTCCAAATTTAAGTACCACGCTCCGGGTGTTTCCCGTTCCTACGTCCCGGCTTCGGCTGGGCAACCCCTTGGGGGCCCGCGTCGGGGTAGCGACCGGGGGGGTTTCCCCGCAGCAAAGCCCGTCCCGCCTTGCGGCGGGGGTCCCGGGGAAGGGCAAGGGGCCCCTTAGATCTCCGTTCCCCGGGTAGGTTACGCAACTCTAGCGGTACCCGGGATCCACCTCCCCCCCGCTAAACGGTCCCCGACCCCCAAAGGGGAGATTTTTTTGGGCTTAGGGAAAACCTAAGTATGCCCCATCAAATTTTAAAAGGGGAAAAAAACCCCAAAGTTTTTTGCCTCAGGGAGTGCTATTGCATGAGATTTGGAGAAAGGGAAATAAAATTTTTGAGGTAACGGTCTCAGGGAAGCCTTAATACGAATATTGGGTCTACGAGATTTTTATCCCTTTCCCGTCGAGGGCTTTGGGGGAAAAAAATCCCCCTTTTCCCCCCCCCCGAAAACCCCCCCCCTTTAGAGCTGAGTGTGATTTTAGAGGGGTTAAAGTGGGGCGTACAAATTCGGCCATTTTGGGTTTTGATGGGTCGTCCTTTGGGGACCAAAGACTGGATGTCCCCCCCTTAAAAACTTTTTATCATCTTCTTGAAATCATTCTTTTAAAGGGTTTTCTAAAGGAGGAGAACAATTTTGGGGGAGGGTGGTTCTGTTTCTTTTTGGATTTTCCGGGGGGTTCGGGGAAATTCCCGAGTCCATTGATTTTTTGCATGGGAGGGGGTAGGTGGAAAAGGGGGAAAACTTAGGGCTCCCCCCCGGGGCCCCAGATTTTCAAGGGGTGTTGGAAAAAAATTTAGTAAGCTTGGCCGGCTTCTTAGTTTTTGGGTTTTTCTTGGGAAATGGCCCCCCATTTTGGGCGTGTAAATTGGTAGGGGCAGAGTTTCCAGATAAGAGTAATCGAACCAATTGAGATATATACTATTTTATTTTTTTTAAATTTATTTATTTATTTATTTTTTTTCTCTCTCTCTCTCTTTTTTTTCCTTCTTTCTCCCTCTTCCTTCCTCTGTATGCAGAGTTACAGAATCTGTAGCTGGTTTGTAGAGTAAAATAAAGGGGGGGCCTGTGAAAGATTTGATTTAAACCCCAGTGAAAATTAGTTTTGTTGAGACCCGGTATAGGTTGTGTGAAACTGTAGTAGGGATGCCCGAGTTTGGTGGTATACCAAAAAACAAACAGCCGCATCCAAAAAATAGGGGGCTGTTTTTTTTGGGGGGGGGGGTCTTTTAAAATTTAAAGAAAAACCCAAGGGTTTATTCTGGTCGTTAAGATTCTTTCACAGCAATTGAAATTTTGGGGTCAATCTCTGTCGTAGAGTCAATTTACCTTACATCAGAGGTTTTTTTGCAGGCGGGGCTTGGGGGAGGATATTTAGTGTGGGCTACTTGGATAACGCTAGTGCCGTTGTAATTTTTGCAGCGTGATGGTCCAAACCGTTTCTTAATCCGTGGCTGTGAGGTGGTGTATTTCTTAAAAAAAGAAAAGGCTGAACGTCGGGGTTTTGTGTGGAGGGGTGCCCCGGGGTTTCCCTCCAGAGGGAGCATCCAAAGGGGAAAGGCTCAAAGGGGAGATATGAGGGGCCCTTCCAAATCGGTGGGAAACAAAGGGGGCCAGGGGTCACCGGGGCAGTTACGCGGGTCGCTGGGGGGACCCCGCGGGCAGCCCCGCGGGGGAAAATTTAAAATTTGGCCCCCCGGGGTTTCCCAATTTTTGAAAACGGGCTGTAAGCGTGGTTTTGGCACACAGCAGAGACTCCCCGGGGGTGCTGCCGGGGTATGGGGGTTCCCTCTGAGCAGGGCTGTAATGTAACCGGGGGTACCACTGTTTTTCCCCCCAGGGTGTAGGGGCGGGTGCTCGCAAAAGGGGGGGCAATATACTCCCCCCCCCGGAGTTACCGACCGGACCCCAGAAAATAAGAGTCGGGAGGGGTCGCGGGCCCCTTTTTAAATCTGTGCCGGGTTGTGTGGGGTGGGGGCGGTTTTTTCCTCGCTCCCAAAAAACGGCGGTGGTAGCGCCCCGCGGTCGGGATTTAAATGGCCCCGGGTTTCTGTGCAGGGGGGGGGAGCGACATACTCCCCCCAAGGATCACTGACCGGGACCCCCGGGCACAAGTGAGGAGCCGGGATGGTTTTGGGGACCCGCACCAGGGCCGCGTGCGGGAATGGGTGGTGAGGAAGCGGGGTTTTCTCTCCACGTGGGAAGGGGGCGCGGGGGCAGCGCCCTGCAACGGGGCCCCGGCGAAACATTCCCCTCGGACAAGGCTTCTGAGGACGGAAACCGCCAGGTGGTTTTCAGAAGTTTTCCCTCTCCTGAGGCGGGAAGGAGGCCAAACTTTTTTTTTGGGGTTTGTTTACCCGGGAAAACTTGTCGCGATGGAGCTCCTCACACCTCCCCCATCTTCAAGCGCCCGGCCACCCCCCCCCCATATTTTTTCTTTCTTTAACAGAGCAGCTGTGGGCGCAGTTCACACTTTCTGTAATGAGCGTGCCAGAGCGGTTTCCCGGGTCATTACGGGCGGGCTGCAACCGGGGGTGGGCGAGTGTCACATAAAAAATAGAATAATTTGGGATGGCCACTCTTTCAGTAAAGTCATCAACCACAAATATTAGAAAAAGGGAACTCACCGAAAATGACAGCACAGCCAAGATGACCCAAAAGACATCAACAAAATATTTTCCAAAACAACACAAAAAAATTAAAAACAATGACACAGTCAGAAGGATAAAAAATATTTTGTAGGGTGGAGTAGGGGCCCTCTGGACCCCCCCGGGGTGGGTAAACCCGCTCAGGGGGGAGTCAAGGCTTTTTTCCAGGGCTTAGAATGGAGTTTTTTCAGTCCGTAATTACCCCGGATGCCAATTACGGGGGAATTCATCCCATCATTACGGTAATCCACATCTCAAGGGAACTTGGATTACCCCTCCTCTCCCTCTCCCCGAATACGCCGCGGGGGGGAATAATACATTAATTACCGCGGCTAACCGCCGCGGGAAAAGCAATAAAATTAGCCGGGGGGGTACCGGACCCGCTCCCCCCCCCGCTCACGCCCCCCCCCCGGCCACGGGGCGTAATTGCGGGGGAAATTTACGCCCTGCATTTAACCGTGTGAACTAGCCTAAGGGACCCGGGTTGTTTCACCAACCCCCCAAAGGGGGGAAGAATTGCTACGGCAGGTGACCCACAGGTTGCTGCCCTTGTCGTGACTTACCTGCGCTGGCTGCTGAGGTGTAACGTGCTACAAAATTATAGGACAGGCGGAAAATTCCTGGTTGAGGGATACAAGGATACAGGAAACAATTTAAGAAACCCTTTTTCTCACAAATACATTGATCCCCCTAGAGAACTAGGGAAGGGGCAGGGTTAAATAGGGTCAGTGCTCAGTGGTCCCCAATCACTGCCGCGCTGGCCCTTTAAATTTTACAGAGGACGGTGCACCCTATAGCGGGGGGGGCACACACCGGGGGGATAACTGCAGTCAGGGACTGGGCTGCGAGTGTGCCCATGGCCCAACAGAGGTCGCGGGCCATTTGCAACCCCCCAGAAAAAACGGGGGGCCTCAACCGGAAAGGCGTTTAACCGGCTTATTTTGGCGTATTTCAGCCCGTAAATTTTTGCAGTAAAGGGTGAAATACTCCCAGTCATTACGGTAAACCCCAATTCCATGGAAACTATGGATTACGTCTCCTCTCCCCTCGACAATACCCGGCAATTACTACGGGGAATAGTGCCGCTAGTAATGATAGCATGGGCCGGTAGGGTGCCAGCCGCCAAACCCCCCCGCCCCCCGCTGCTCCCCCTCGCCCCCGAAAAAGGCTAATTGCGGGGCAAAATACATCCCACAATTAAGCCATGTGAACATAGCCTAAGAGTCACGGGGGCACCTGTTACAACCCACTCCTTTGATCTCCCTCTTTTCCTGGCCTGAAGACATTTCAAGGGTAGCTATGGTCCAGGTTGTTGTCCTCTGACTCCCAAGACCTTTCTTCTCGCCCGAACCCCTTTCAGTCAGTAAGGAAGTGTCACCTACCCTTGTTTTCATGGCCAGAATCTCTTTTACAGCATAGATGTTGGTGGAATCAGCTTCAGGAGAACAGGAGGCGACCTTCCGGGAGAAACGATTCAGGACAAGCAGTTTCAGCATGGAGTTCGGGACCCGCACATGGGAGGAAGCCAGAGTTTATAGGCAACTGGGTTTATCCTTTTCAGCACCTCAAAGGGTCCTAGAAACCGGGGACCCAGCTTGTAGCTGGGGATCTTCAGATGAATGTTTTTTGATGTCAGGATCAAAGGATGGATGAGGTCTTCTTTTCTTGTCTTCTCTGGCCTTTATTTGGGCAGATCACCATTGTAGAGAGTTAGGAGTGTCGCTCCAGATGACCGTCAAATCTTGCACCAGATTAATCCAAAGGGACATTGAAATGAAGACAAGGGGGGGTGGGGGGAGATCGTCCATAAACCAGAAGAATGGAGGCCCCAACTCGAATCTAGGGAATAAGGGG
Source organism: Phyllomedusa bahiana (assembly GCA_025379985.1). Classification (NCBI taxonomy): domain Eukaryota; kingdom Metazoa; phylum Chordata; class Amphibia; order Anura; family Hylidae; genus Phyllomedusa; species Phyllomedusa bahiana. Next base: position 21,822 of record JAODAL010030052.1, on the reverse strand, counting down.
AACTCCACTCATGGCAACAACAACACTGGACCAGTAATCCTGACGCGCTGAAGCAAAATGGACGGCATTGCCAAACTTGGTTGACCCTCCCACTTGACAATTTTCTCAATGACAAACAAGAAATCCATTTAACGTCTTGGGGCAAAGGGCACCCCAGAATTTCAAACAAATCCAAAACAATATTTTTGGAAATCATGCAAACCCGAAAAAATTTGGGAAAAGAGGTGGTAATGCGTGGAGCAGAGGGCAACTCGGGCAACGGTATGGGAAAACCCGAAAAGGGAGGACCACGAAACAGTATTACTGGAGGGGGTGAAGTCGGTTATAATTAATGGCAATGGGGACCCCAGTTTTTGGTTTTGGTAAAGGGTTTCACAGCCTCTGGTTTGAGATTAGGCATTTGTTGTGGGCACAAGTGGTCAAGATTCTACAAAATTTCCTTTTGAATCTTTTTACAAGATCTGGGAAAAACATTTTGGAAGTTACAGAGCTGAAAATCAGGCGTTAGGAAGACAATTTTCTGAGGAACTGTTTTTTCACCCATAATTCAGAACCAAACAGCTTAAATTTCTTTTTCCCCCAGGACGGGAAAGGGGGTCAGTAATTGAAGACCACCTGGCTTGTCATGGATTTTGTCTAGCAACTGGAGAAAAAAGATTTTATGGTCCAAAAAAAAAAAAAAAATCAATATATATATATATATATTAAAAATACAAGCTCCCCCCATGAGGAGAAGGCTTCTTTGGCCCTCGCGCCACAGTTTTGGGTCCAAATTTTTGGTGGCGCCACAATTTGGACCACCCCCGAGAGAAATTTTGGGTAATTTTATGTTGTAATTGGCAAAACCCAAGAAATGCTGTATGGCCCGGAGACCATCGGATCGAGGCCACTACAAGACGGTGAACACCTTAGGGGGGTCCATTGCAGATACTTGTCTGAGATGATATACCTGAGGAAGGGAAGGCTGGTCTGATGAAAGAGGCATTTCTCCAGCTTGGCACTGTTTAACTGCTGCGCTTGTTGAGCGATCTGCTGGGATTGCTGGGATACCACAGTAGGGATGTACGAGACGCTCAGCAGATAATCCTTGGCAGGATCCATGGCTGGATCTAACTGTAATGGCTGGAGTAGCGGATCCTCTAAACCACCGCAGGCAGTGATATAATCCGCACCAGGGAGCGGAGTCTAAGGGGCCAGCGGTTTTCACTAGAGCCCGCCATAAGGTGGGATGGCTTTGCTGCGGCAGGTGACCCCCAGGTCGCTATCCCTGGCCGACTTGCCTGCGGTGGCGGCAGAGGTGTAGCGTGGTACAAAATCATAAAGGAGGCTCTTAGTTGAGGGCAGACAGGAAGGTCAGGACAGGCATAAAAGGTTTGTGGTTAAGGTACAGAGGCAATGGGTACGGTACATGGAATATCAGGAACCAACTGAGGTAATACTTTCTCGCAAAGTACAAAGCGCTATGGATCTGGCAGAGAACTAAGGGAGAGGCAGGGTTAAATAGGGTCCGCGCCCAGTGATCCTCAATCACTGAGGTGCTGGCCCTTTAAATTTCACAGAGGCGGCGCGTACACCTTAGAGAGAAGGGACACACATGCCGACCAGCAGAGGTGAGGAGAGGTGAGTAACTGCAGCCACGGACCAGGCTGCTAGTGTGCCCGCGGTCCGACATGTGGATCACATCTAGGCCCTTTGTAGGCATTGACATGGCACCAGTACCTGTGACACATATGCTACTGAGTTGTGTCTTGACCCTTACTGCTCATCTACAATGGGCCTCGATGTATCAGGGTTTGCTGCTTTTTAATTATTACTAATTCTTGGTTTGTTTTTTTGATACAATAAAATTCTTTAATGTATTTTTGGTAATCTTGGGTGTTTGCTATATTTTTAGTTTGTTCTATTTTTTTTTTATTTTCGCAGTTAAGTGTTACATACCAAACACATGTTAATTTCAAGTAGCAAAGAAAAACCCAAGGAACGCAGCCTGTGATAGCAATGGCTTTACTTAAAGGGGTTGTCTCACTACAAGGATTGCTGCTTTTTATGTTAAAGATCTTGTAAAAACAAGTCACTTTGCAATATGTGTCCATTAACAGTGTCCTACCTATTCCAAGATATCCCCTCTTGTATGGGCTTCATCAGCTCCTCAGGTCGCTATAGCTACAGACCTGTTTGATCTCTCCTGATAGGCTGCCAGCGCTGGTTGCTATAGCTACAGACCTGTTTGTTCTCTCCTGATGGGCTGCCAGTGCTGGTTGCTATAGCTACAGACCTGGCTTCTACTGCAGCCTAGTGGAAGACAGTAAACACACCCCTGAAGTCAAAATGAAACCAAGAAAACAGGACTGAGGTAAGACGAATCAATGTAGTGAGACAACCCCTTTAACTGTAGCTACAGCTGATCGGGTCTCTTTTCAAGACCAATGAGTGGGTGCCATGGTTGTTACTTTGCTACAGGAAATATATCCTTTTTCACTGTTCAGGACAGTGTAGATTACTAAATTTTCCTGTGTAGGGCAACACAGAAACGTATACAATGGGAGCCTATGGGCGATGTATCCCACTGTATCACAGCTAGATACAGCATTGCCACAATATAGCCTGGGTCAGTTACACATAACAATGGCAGCAAAGATGTCTCTACAAAAGTCCCAAGAAAAGCAAAAGTCCCTAGAAAATGACCGCTAAGGCCTGCATTGCCCCTCAATACAGTCATAGTCAGGGCCGCATTTAACACTAGACACTTGTCGGCCTGTGCCTAGGGTGGCACTTAACAGAAGGCGGCACCTAATGAGAATAACAGCCATATACATATTTATTCATTTTCTTTTCAGTGTCCTTTCCAGTGGGGGAGGAGGGAGTTTGGTGGCACACTGTCTAGGGAGATACTGGAGGATGTGCAGCATGGCATGTAGTGCCTCCTCTGTAGTCCTTTGCTACCTGTGTGTAAGGTCAGTTCCAGCTCCTTTCAGACACAGGGTCAGAAAGAAGAGGAAGGGCAGTATGCAAAAACTAAAACAGCAGGTCAAGACCATGAAGATGTCTGTAGTTCTGTCACCCACACTTATATACCTACCTATGTAGGGGTCTCATATACCTACCTAACTATGGAGGGGCACTTATTTACCTACCCTTGTACCCTCCCACCTTCCTGCAAAATACAGCCCCACCTATCATCCCATAACCCCCCATCTCCCCCTATCACTCCATGAGGAGCTTGTACTGTAATCTTGTTAGAGATAATCTCCTGTAGATATGCAAAAGCAATAGCCAGCTCACCACTTCCAATGGAACAAAATGCACGGATCCACCTGGTTAGGGTGAAAGAGTCCACCTAATAGTAAAGTTGTTCAATCAGTTCCAGCAAGAGCAAGTGCTGTTTATTGTAACTCCATTAAAAATAGTACAGCTGCGGCACAGATTAGATGACACTAGCTGACGCGTTTCGGGGAAAAAGTAGTGCTCCCCTTACTCATAGCATGGAGTTAATGGAGTTACAATAAACAGGACGCTTTAACCTCGTGCTGGAACTGCTGGATCAGCTTTTCTATTATGTATAACAATCTCCTGCACTGTCAGAGTAATTGCCTCGGCTAGAAGTTGAATATGCTAGTAACTGCTGTAGAACCACCCACTGCTGTTAACCAGTTCATTTTTTCATCCCCATCTTCCATAACTTTTTTATTTTTCCTCCCAGACAGCCACATACGGTCTTATTTTTTTTGTGGAATTAGGCCTGGTTCACATCTGCACTGGAGGATAAATTCAGGACCTCCGTCACAGAGGTGAAAGACTGAAGCCCGGGGATTCTGTCCCAACTACGGACACCACAGCGGCAGGGGTGTAACTAGAGAAGCCTGGGCCACGTAGCACACTTTTGGATGGGGTCCCTACCCCCCCTCGGCCGCCTCCCTGACGAGGAACATTTACCAGGACATGCAATTAGATAATGTAGATAATACAAGGGACAAACACCTCACCATACATCTCACTATTATACTGCTACCAAACAAATCCACTTTACCAAAACCAATATAACCAATAACACTACTACATAGTTACCTGATTATACCACCAGAACATGACCCCAAATTACCACCACATAGTGACTGAATAATACCCCTACACTATTACTGATCAGTATACAAAGACCAATAGTACCGCCATATAGTGACCATATAGGGTTTTAATACCAGTGTACACAGGCTCTGCAGACTGTATATAACCACCATACAGTGACCATATAGGGGGTAAAACAACCAAAAGTTGGTAAACCCATCAGGTTCCTGCAAAACTGTATATTACCTCCATACAGTGACCATATAGGGGTTAATTCCCGTGTACACAGGCTCTCCCGACTGTATATTAACCCCAAATACAGTGACCCATATAGGGGTTTATAACGTGTACACAGGCCTGCAGACTGTATATAACCACTATATAGTGACCATATTGTGGTAGACACCAGTGTACACAAGCTCTGCAGACATAAGTGATTACAGTGCAGTTACGTCTTGTGACTCACAGCTGACGTTTCTGATAAATTGTTGACTTTCCCTTTTGTTCTGCATCCGGTCCAGACCGCCATGATGACTTCTCCCGGCCACCACTTGTCCCGGGAGTTTTTAGACACAAATTCTTAGAACCCTCACTTTCCCCAACATCACTCCCTGCCCCCCTGGCTATATGGGGTCCATTTAGGCAGGTAGAGTTTACATAGGCTATAGGGGCTCCCAGATAGGCCAGGTTTAGGTAGGCAATAGGGTCCCCCAATAGCAGCAGGGTTTGGGGGGGGGTATAGGGGCATATAGTAAAAAGGTCAGGGGGCTATGGGGGCCCAAAGGCAGCAGGGCATATAAGCTATGGGGCTATATATAGGCAGGCTATTAGGCATGGCCTATATAACAAGGCAAGGGAGGCTATATATAAAGGGAGGCATGGGCTAATTTTAAAAAGGCAGGCAAATAGGAGGTAAGGGGGCTATAATACCCGGGGAGGCAAAAAGAAAATGGGTTAATGGAGGCAGGGCTTTTATACAAAGGCAGGGGAGGGGGCTTAAAATAATACAGGTAGGCTAGGGCTATTTTAGAGCAATCCCGGCGGCTATATAAGGCAGGGAGGGCTATATAATAGGCAGGCAAAAGGGCGTATATACAGGCAGGGCTATATATAGGCAGGAGGGTATTAAGGCAGGCAGGGTAATTACAGGAGGCAGGGATATTACAGGAGGCAGGGCTATGTACGGGCAGGCAGGGCTATGTACGGGCAGGCAAGGTTCATTAATATTAAAAAATAAGAAATCTCTTACTCACCCGTGCCACGCTCCCTCGCAGCTCAGCTCCCGGCCAGTCTGTGCTAGGCGCGCGCTGCCCACGTCAGCACTGTGGGCCGGTGCCTGCGCTTTGCACTGGACAGTCCTGCCTTTGAACACTCGGGCCGGAGGGACGGGTGTTCAGAGGCAGGATGCGCCGGGCCCCCTAGCTCCGCGTCCGCCGGCAGTGAACTGTTATGTTCACTGCTGGTGGGCGCAGGAGCCAAAATACCGGGGTAGTAGATGTGTTAGCAGCTGCCCTGGGGCCTGGGCCTCCTAAGAGCCCGTGCCCCTTGGCAGCTGCTATGTCTGCTACCCTGGGAGTTACGCCCCTGCACAGCGGATAGGATCTATCGAGTTTCCGCTGCGGTGTCCATAGTGAATGGATCTCCGGGCTTCAGTTTTTCACCTCTGTGACTGAGGTCCCGAACTGAACCTCCAGTGCAGATGTGAACCAGGCCTTAGCTGCAGGTTTATTTGGCTCTGTATTGTAGTACATGTCGTTGTAATAATGTGAGAGATATGACTTTTTGATCGCTTTATATCCTGTTATTCATGGGGCTGGATGAACAAAAATAGCAATGGTGTAACATCTTTTTTCATGACGCTGACCATGTGGGACAAGCAATCATTTTGCTTGTAGTACAGGTCATTATGTATGTGGCAATACTTAACATGAGGTTCTACTTTGTTTTTTTTTTTATATTTGTTCATAAAATGGGGATTTTAGTGATTTTTTCATTAAACTTTTTTATGCTTTCAAAGATTTTATTTTCATTATTTTCTTTATATTTTACTTTGTCTAACAAGAGGATTTAAAGATGTGAACCTCAGATTAGTTACATAATAGACTGCACTACTTATACAATGCAGTGTATTACTGTCCATCTGTGTACTCAGGGCCATCATAACCGGGGCTGTGGAGTCGGCAAGCCAAAGCCCGGACTCCGACTCCTCAATTTCCCAAACCTCCGACTCCGACTCCCTCATACACGGCGCATGTTTAAGTGATAACTTTACTGTAGTAAAATGGTAACATCAGGCTGTTTATCACCTTATGATAAAATAATCAACCCTTTAGGTAAACAAAAAACCTGACGAGCCAAAAGGGTAACAATGTTTTGATCTTTTGAACACTTGTGGATAGAGTTGAAGAAAAAGCTGTATTTGTATCCAAGTCAGTCTGCACCAACATTGGGAAGTGAGAAGAGACCTGGGATCAGATTTTGGCAAGATTTGCTTGAATCTGATCCAGACCCAGAAGGATTCAGGCAGAGCTGAAAACCCAAAGTGGATTTCCAAATAACAAAATAATAAAAATTAACATTTTGATTTTTAAGGAGCAAAACAGTAACAATGCAGTTACATGACCAGAATCTGCAGAACTAAGCAGATACTAAATACTTGCAAGTCATATTTATGTATAAGATAGGTAAGATGACTGTATATAAAATGACAGTAGCCTCATGTACAAAGCTGTAGTGGATGGAGAGATATGGAGCCTGAAATTCACAGGTTCAAACCATTGTTACCCTTTTGCTCGTCAGTGTAAAATATATTTATTGGATATGACTTTAGAACACAAAAAAATTGTAAATATGTAAAACAATGCAGGAACATTTGTGGAGTCTCTGAATTTGTTCTGAGAAATAGTATCCGCCTCCAATCAGATCCTGCATACATGACCTCAATTGATCTCATTATTTCCCGGCAGAGAACGGGCCCCTCTACACTAACTTTGGGGGGAAAGCGGTGACCACAGGGGGAACATCTCTAACAATGTCAGGGTATAAAGGAATTGCCCCCAGCCACAGTCAGTTTTGATGAAGGTTGAAACTTCTACTTCTTTGAAAGCAAGTGAAAAAATTTGCTGAAATCTGTTTGCCTTGGGAGCAGAATCTTTTCCCCTGGGGCAGCGCTTTGCCTGCTCCATGTCATCAAGTACACTCCTCATGTGATAAGGCTGAAGATTTGGGAGCAGTAGCACTGGCCGGACCCAATTCCTCTTGCTCTTTGCATCAAACTAACTGGGACAACTTATTATATATTTTGGGAGTCGGTCCATTTTATGACGACTCCGACTCCTGCAAAATAGGCACCGACTCCGACTCCACGACTCCGACTCCACCGCCCTGATCATAACACCATGATGCAAAGCTGCCCCGGGCAAAGCTGCACACTAAAAAGGGTCCCTACTCTCCATGGCAAAGCTGTGGCCCCTGTGATCACATCACGGGGTGTCTATGTGCTGACAGAGGGAGACTGGTTTCTCTCTCAAATCCAACAGATGCTACAACCACTAGGAATCACTGAAGCTATATGGTTTGTTGGCTGGGATCAGCATTAACATATTGCAGTAATGTTGTGCTTGGAATTACTTTTATCACTTTTTTCCTTAAACGTTTTTTTCAGACAAATGCAGCAAAAAGCATGATCGAACCCAAACGTTACTGGAAGGTGTGATCCTCCATGGTCCTTGGACAGCAAGGGCTGCAACTACTACTCTCATAGAACAGTACCAATCAGTTAAAACAAAGCACAACTCGACGCGGTGTCCATATAGCGCCACTATGGCAGAGCCAGCCACATTGACTCTACAACATAGACAACTATAGTGTGACCATAGCAGAGCCAGCCCTAGTTACAGCTTCCCTACACCATTAGAAGTGATTACATGTTAAATGGAAAAACACTGGGTAAAAGTGACATGGAGAAGGACTTGGGAATCCTGGTGGACAGTAAAAACTTAATTGTAGAAAGCCAGTGTCGGGCAGCAGCTCCCCAAGGAAAATAGGATCATGGGGTTGTATTAAAAGGGGCCATAGAGGCACAGATGAGAACATTATTCTCCCATATACAAGCACTGGTTTAGCCCACAATGGAATATGTGGACAGTTTTGGGCACCAGTGCACAGTAAAGACATTATAGAGCTTGAACAGGTACAAAGGCGGCAACAAGAATAATAAAAGGACTGGGTGGACTACAATACCCAGAAAGATTAGCAAGATTGGGGTTATTTAGTGTAGAGAAAAGACGGCTCTGGGGGGGGCATAATAAATATGTTTAAATATATTAATAGTCAATATAGAGATCTCGCTAAAGATTTATTTATACCCAGGATTGTATCTAGAACAAGGGGGCATCCGCTACGTCTGGAGGAAAGAAAGTTTCTACCTAAACATAGAAAGGGAATTATTTACTGTAAAGAGCAGTGAAACGTTTTGTGAACCACTTCAGAGGGGGGGAACATTTCAAAGGTAAATATAAAGTTTAAAAATGGGCTTGGGAAACATCTTTTTAGAAGTAATAATAAACAAGTTATAGTGACCAGGATTCTGAGAAGGGCCCGGATACATTTCTAGATGTAATAATAGAACAAGTTTTTAGTGACCGGATTCTGGAGAAGGGTCCGAATACATTTCTATATTTAATAATATAACAAGTTATAGTGACCAGGATTCTGGAGAAGGGTCTGGATACATTTCTAATTAATAATAAACCAAATTATAGTGACCAGGATTCTGGAGAGGGGTCTGGTACATTTCTAGATTAATAATAAACAAGTTATAGTGACCAGGATTCTGGGAAGGGGTCCCGGATACATTCTAGATGTAATAATAAACCAAGTTATAGGGACCAGGATTCTGGAGAAGGGTCTGGATACATTTCTAGATGTAATAAAAGAAAAAGTTATAAGTGACCAGGATTCTGGTAGAGGGTCTGGATACATTTCTAGATGAATAATAAACAAGTTATAGTGAACCAGGATTCTGGAGAAGGGTCTGGATACATTTTTAGATGAATAATATAACCCGTTATAGTGACCAGGATTCTGGAGAAGGGGGGTGGATACCATTTCTAGATGTAAAAATATAAAGTTATAGTGACCAGGATTCTGGAGAAGGGGGCTGGATACATTTCTAGATGCAAATAATATAACAATTATATGACCAGGATTCTGGAGAAGGGTCTGGATACATTTCTAGATGAAATAAAACCAGTTTTTAAGTGACCAGAATCTGGAGAAGTCTGGGTACATTTCTAGATAATAATAAACCAAAATATAGTGACCAGATTTTGGAGAAGGGTCTGGATACATTTCTAGATGTAATAAATAGAACAAGTTATAGTGACCGGATTCTGGAGAAGGTCTGGGTACATTTCTAGATGAATAATAAACAAGTTATAGTGACCAGGATTCTGGAGAAGGGTCTGGATACATTTCTAGATGAATAATTAAAAAGTTATAGTGACCCAGGATTCTGGAGAGGGTCTGGATTACATTTCTAGATGAATAATAAAACCAAATTATAGTGACCAGGATTCTGGAGAAGGGTCCTGGATACATTTCTAGATGTAATAATATAACAAGTTATAGGACCAGGATTCTGGAGAAGGGCTGGATACATTTCTAGATGTAATAATATAACCAAATTATAAGGGACCAGGATTCTGGAGAAGGGGTCTGGATACATTCTAGATGTAATAATAGAACAAGTTATAGTGACCAGGATTCTGGAGAGGGTCTGGATAAATTTATAGATGAAAAATAAACAAGTTATAGTGACCAGGATTCTGGAGAAGGGTTGGATACATTCTAGATGAAAAATATAACAGGTTTTAGTGACCCGGATTCTGGAGAGGGGTCTGGATACATTTCTAGATGAATAATATAACAAATTATAGTGACCAGGATTCTGGGGAAAGGGTCGGATAAAATTTCTAGATGCAATAATAGAACAATTATAGTGACCAGGATTTTGGAGAAGGGGCTGGATACATTTCTAATGCAAATAATATACAAGTTATAGTGACCAGGGATTCTGGAGAAGGGTCTGGATACATTTCTAGATGCAATAATATAACAAGTTATAAGTGACCAGGATTTGGGGAAGGGTCTGGATACATTTCTAGATGTAATAATATAAAACCCGTTATAGTGACCAGGATTCTGGAGAGGGTTGGGAAAATTTCTAGATGCAATAATATAACAATTTATAGTGACCGGGATTCTGGAGAAGGGTCTGGATACATTTCTAGATGTAATAATATAACCAGTTATAGTGACCAGGATTCTGGAGAGGGGTCTGGAGACATTTCTAGATGTTATAATAGAACAAGTTACAGTGACCAGGATTCTGGAGGGGGGGTCGCTGATCCAGGTATTTATTCTGATGCCAGATTAGAGTCAGAAAGGAATTTTTTCCCTAAAATGACGACAATTGGCTTCTACCTCATGGTGGTTTTTGCCTTCCTCTGGATCAACACTTTAGCACAACAGGCTGAACTGGAATGACATCCGTCTTTTTTCGGCCTCACAAACTATGTAACTATGTAAGTGGAGATAGACATAAGTAGCAAAGCCAGGTCTTCTCCCCTCCCCTCTCTGATAGGGGTCATAAATGTCTATGTTCAGAATACCACTTCCTCCCCCTATACAGATTTTATGAGACATGAACACTTCAACTAAGGATAAGCGCACTCCAATATTAGGTGCATTTTTGGGCACCCGCGGCACTTTGTAATGTGCCTGAGATAGGGGGCGTGCAGGAGGCGGGGCGCACTAGAACTGTGCGAAACTACACATTTATAGCTTCAGTACGGCAAATCCAGGAGTATTACTGCTGGAATAGGTAGAGCACTTTGAAAGTGATTTACCTGACCCTGTCACTTTTGCGCTAGAATGCGCCTGATTTATAACTTGCAGTAGAACAGGTTCATAGATTCAGGTGCATTCTACGCTACTAATGTGTGCAAAAAAAAAAATGGAGCTTGGGCACCAAAATTCATACATGTCGCCCTTCGTGTATATAATTGAACTAAAATCTAAATCCACTACCAGAAAATAGCCATAACACAGAAAGAGGTGTTTGTTTAGCTGAGATATGGGTTGTTGTTTGGCAAGGTTAGAATTAGCTTATGGTCTCCAGTGATTTCATTTCTGTACCTTTTAGACCGTGAAGAGCAGCAGAAAAAGACCCCATAAATAACCCCCAACTCTCCAGCATGGGCACCTGCCTAACAACTCCCCGTATCATACCTTTGTGACACATAGGGCCACATGTATGAAACTATTTAGGTCTAAAACTCACTTTTTTGCCCATAGATTAATAGACCTAAATAGTTTCATACATGTGGCCCGTAGAGTGTGAAATGTAGTGAGAGTAATGTTGTAGAAAGAAGGGAAAACATACCTGGGGTGGTCAGAAGCGTGAAGACCCCTATAAGGACGCAGAGTAGATGAGGCGCCATTGGAGACTGGTATGACTCTCAGTGTGGCTGAAGGGTTTAGAAAAAAAGACTTTCTGCAGCAATATCAGTTTTATCACAAACTGGGTAAAAACAAGAGGTGAAAGTAAGTCGGCCGGAGTGAGATGCAACGAGGCTTTACTTTTTCCTGTGAGAATATAAGTTGCTAAAATTAGCATAACAAACATCTACTTATAGTGCAGAACAAGTGATGCACCAGTGGGTGGTGTTATAAGATACAAGGCAAAGCCTAGTAGGTGTGAGAACCAGAAAACGTATGAGATTTGTTATCATCATCATCAACAGGAATACAGATGTCGCAACATGAAACAGAACTCAAAGGATTCCTCATCCAGTGGTGTGAAAAAGTATTTGCCTCCTTCCTGATTTCTTAATCTATTGGATGTTTGTCACACTTCAATGTTTCAGATCACCAAACACATATAAATATTAGACAAACATAACACAAGTAACCACAAAATGCAGTTATTAAATCAAGGTCTTTATTATTAAGGGAAAAATCAAAACCTGCAGAGCCCTGCGTGAAAAAGTAATCCTGATAACTGATTGGACCATCCTTAGCAGCAACAACTGCAATCAAGTATTTGTGATAACTGCCAATGAGTTTTACATTACAATGCTTTGGAGGAATTCTGGCCAATAATCTTTACAGAATTTTTGTAATTCATCCACATTGGAGGGTTTCCAAGCATAAACCTCTTTTTTAAGGTCATACCACAGCATCTCAATCAGATTAAGGTCAGGAATGGGACTAGGCCACTCCAAAGTCTTCATTTTCTTTTTCTTCAGCCAGTCAGATGTGGACTTGCTGGTCTGTTTCAGATCTATGTCCTGCTACATAACCAAAGTTCGCTCCAGCTTGAGTTCACACAAAGATGGCCTGACATATTCCTTCAGGATTTGTTGGTAGACATTAGAATTCATGGTTCCAATTATCACAATAAGTCTTCCAGGTCCTGAAGAAGCAGAAAATCCCCTGACTGTCACACTACCACCACCGTGTGTTACTGTTGGTATGATGTTCCTTTTCTGAAATGCTTTGTTGCTTCTATGCCAGATGTAATGGGACTTACACCTTCTAAAATATTCTACTTTTTTCTTATCGGTCCACAGAATCTTCTCCCAAAAGTCTTGGGGATCATCAAGAGGTTTTCTGGCAAAACTGAGAAGAGCCTTTATGTCCTTTTGCTCAGCAATGGTTTCTGTCTTGGAGCTCTGCCATGTGGCCATCTCTGCGCAGTCTCTTTCTAATGGTGGAGTCGTGAACACTGACTCTGAGGCAAGTGAGGCCTGCAGTTCTATGGATGTTGTTGTGGGGTGTTTTGTGATCCCGTGGATGAGTTGTCGCTCCACTATTGGGGTAATTTTGGATGACAGGTCACTCCTGGGAAGGTTCACCACAGTTCCATGTTTTCTCCATTTGTGGATAACGGATTTCACTTTGATCACTCTCTATTGAGCCCCAAAGCTTTAGAGACAGCTTAATAACCTCTTCCAGACTGATAGATCTCAATTTCTTTGTTTCTCATTTGTTCCTGAATTTCTTTGGCTCTCCCCATGATATCTAGCTTCTGAGGATCTTTTGGTCTACTTTTACTTCGTCAGACAGGTCCTATTTAAGTGCTTCTGTGCTTGAGAACAGATTTGCATAGCTACATACCAGCCCTGTCTGCCTATATCCCTGCCCTGTCTGCCTATATACCTGCTCTGTCTGCCTATATGCCTGCCCTGTCTGCCTATAAGTGGCCCTGTCTATATACTGGCCCTGCCTGGCTACATACTAGCCCTGCCTGCTTACATACTGGCCCTGCCTGCCTACATACTGGCACCAAGATAGCTAATTTAAAGCCCCTGGCCCAGCTAGCTAATTACTGGCCCTACCTGGCTAATATACTGGCCCTACAATGGCTAATTACTGGCCCTACCTGGCTAGTTACTGGGGGCAGCCCCAGCTACCTGGCTGATTACTGGGGGCAGCCCCAGCTACCTGGCTAATTACTGGGGGCAGCCCTAGCTACCTGGCTAGTTACTGGGGGCAGCCCCAGCTACCTGGCTAGTTACTGGGGCAGCCCTAGCTACCTGGCTATTTACTGGGGCAGCCCTAGCTACCTGGCTAGTTACTGGGGGCAGTCCTAGCTACCTGGCTAGTTACTGGGGGCAGCCCTAGCTACCTGGCTTGTTACTGGGGGCAGCCCCAGCTACCTGGCTAGTTACTGGGGGCAGCCCTAGCTACCTGGCTAGTTACTGGGGACAGCCCTAGCTACCTGGCTAGTTACTGGGGGCAGCCCTAGCTATCTGGCTAGTTACTGGGGGCAGCCCTAGCTACACAGCTAGTTACTGGGGGCAGCCCTAGCTACCTGGCTAGTGCTGGAAAAGAGAGGAGTCTAAGATGTATTTGTGGTAAATTCTACAGGGACGAGTAGTGACCACTAGAAGAGGACACTGCATGCTGTACCGGACAGAGAAAGAAATGGAAGGGAATGACTCATCAGGGATGACATCATGGAGGTTTGGGCCAGAAGGAGACGAAAAGGAGAAGAGAACAACTCCCATCAGAGATGACGTCTCCTGTGAGTCCCTGCTGTCAGGGGTCATTTTCCTTCTGTGTTGAGTCAGTGCTGTATTCATGTGATGGTGACCTGACTACTGGGGATGTGATTGGGGGGGTTGTAGGTTATGTTGGTGCTTATATAGTGTCAGAGTGGGCTTGTCCCGGATTGTAAAGCAAGTGCACCCCTGACTCTGTGATGAGGGGTTTCTCTGCACCACTGTTTCTTTCTTGCCGGTGTGTAGGGAGCTTTAACACAGAACGGTATTGGTGCATTTTTTGTGCAGAAATGTTCAGCATTAACTGCTCTGCCTTTCTGCACAAAAACGCACCAAAAACACATCAAAAATGCTCCATGTGAAAGCAGCTTTATAGTGTAGTTTATTTTAGAAAGTGGCGAGGTGCGAGAACAAGGGGAATTTTTTAAGCGGATGTTGTCTGTGGGCTGCTGGGGGCTCTGTGCCAGGGCTGATTTTTATTCCCAATCCGGCCCTGGATGCTGCCCATAAACTATTTAGACGGTTGAGACACTGGCTGAATCAGCATCCATGTGGTTATGTCAAGTTAGTAATTTAAGGAAAAAACATCAAATGTCTGTTTCATCATTACATTCTTATTAAGCTCATCAGATAATTTGTTAAACTGCTTTTACTGCTATACATCCTTATCGAAGTATCAGATATCTCTCACACAGCTTTCCTTGAGACAGATGCAGTGTCTGCTACAAGCAAGAAATTCAAGGCCTTCCTTCTCCCCCCAGATAATACAGAGGAGAGTTTGCGAATGTGTCATATCAGCTAATGCTTCATACGTACATGCAAATTATAACTTGTCTCTTAGCGACCGCCAATTAACCAATCATGTAGTGATAAAATAGTCATGTTATTAAAAAAGTTCTATTGGAATGTAATTTACTGTGATTAAAGCAGATTCATGTCCTAAACGGAAGGTGTGGGTCATGTTTCTCGAGCTCTGGCTGCCAGCAGCAATAATAATAATATAATTTGGAGGAGGTATTTAATTGAATAAAGGAGTGGAACAAAGATAATTTCCACACCTGATTTTTATCATCTTCACAAAGAGCCCATTGTAATACAGCTGGGTATAATGCCCTTGGTAAACAAAGTCTATTGTCTTTCCTCTAGAATCCATCTTGGTGTATCTCTGCTCCCAATTCCTCCCAACTTTTCCTTTCCTTCGGGCTTGTTCGAGTTGTTTGAGATTGTCTCAACAGGTTAACACCTGGATTCAATGCATCTTGTCCTTGGTTCTTCTTTGTTCCTCTCTATTCCTTCCTTCTTCTTTCTTCTTCTCACCTTCTTCTTTCCTTCTTTCTTCTCACATTCTCCTTCTTTCTTCTCACATTCTCCTTCTTTCTAATTATGTAATTATGCTTTGCCAAGACATCGTTATTTTCTTTCAGTGCTTGTCTCCCACATACTAGCGTGTAATCTCTGTGATTTATGCTCGTTACACAGAGCGTATCATTAACTTTTTCTCTCAAGTCTCATATATATTTTACTATTTTTCTCTTCGATCAAACTACTCGACTGCACCTTTTGACTGAGCGCTATAATTCCTCAGTATGCCATAGAGCCAAGGGGAGAAGGTGAAGTGCGAGCCCCGGCCCTTTGCACTTCCTGTGGCCTTATTTGTAGTCCTAAGCAATCCAAAGAACCCGGAAGTTCCGGGTTGAACAGCGGCCATCTTGCTACACCTAACATTCCGACTCCCATCTCTCCTCCGGGCACTCACTTGTTACTACTAATGTAAACAATGATATGCAACTGTCATGTGATAACGTCTTTGCCAGCACACCTGCAACATCACAACAAACACCACCACCAGCCCCGCAATCACTCTACCCTTTGTTCACGGCTTCTAGGACACCCTCCTCCTCCGTACCCCGCTATTCGGGGACTTTTCAATGCTAATGGAGAGAAAGAGGGGGGAAAGGAAAAATTTGCCATTAGTTTACAGGTTTTCCGGGCCCCCCCATCTGCAATCCAAATTAAAAAGGGACCCAGTATTTTCCTCTCCCTCACAGCACACAGCCCTACGGCTCTAGGAGAGTTTAAAAACTGATTACATTATCCATGCAAATTGGACCCGATATAATAACGTTTTCCCCATAAAAATTGTTTTTCCGCCGCGGGAAACAAACTTACAAAAACGATTTAAAAAAGGTGGCCCAAGCAAACAAGTTCCAATTGCTTTTCCATACCCCCCTCATTTTTTCCTGGCATTTTTGCTTTTTCCCCCCAAAATTTAAAGTGAAACAGGCCTACTCCCGCATTATTTGACAAAAAGCCAATTCCCCCCAGTATGAAAAAAACGGTTTAGTGGTAAAAATAACTTTAGGGGCCAAATGTCTAAAGGCTACGGGGGCTCTCCCTTACTCAAACCATTTAACACCTCCCAGGAAAAACTTCACCCTAAACTCAGGATATAACTTCATTCCCAAATTGAAAAACTACACCCACTTTTCCCCACCCCCAAAAACCAACTCATTCAGGGCCCTTTAACCCCCCCCCTTTGGGGAAAGCACCCCCCACCTCAACCATAAAACCTCCTAAACCACGGGAAATTTTCCTTTTCTTTTCCGGGGTTCTCCCTTTCCCCTTTCTGGGCGCCTGTATACCCGGCACCCTTTCCAGTCTCCCCTTTAAAATTTTCCCTTCCCTTGAAAGAGGGTGCCCCCCCCCGCCTCCCCTTCCCCAAAAATCCCCCCCTTTAAGCATGATAAAGAAAAATCTCTGGATTCACAAATAAAGAACATTCCTGGATTTTGGGGGTACTCATCCCCCAAATTTAAACCTCAAATACACCCTGGGGTTCCCTTTTCAAAAACCAAAAAAATTTATCCCCTGGTGAACCCCCAAAAAAAAAAATTTGGGTTAAAGGATTTCCGGGAGAAAGAAAATTTGCTGTCACGGTTTAATGAGAAACCCTAATGGGACCCCAAAGCTCTTTGTTCTTCCAGCCAAGAAACCTTTTTTCCCAGCTGCCTATTTCAAGTCAAAGGGTTTTTCTGCAATGTCTTTTTTCAGTTCCCACTACACAAGGACTGCAATACAAAAACGGTCCCGGGAAGGGGGACGAAACACCGAAGCGCCGACCGCAGACATCCGGGGTGGTTTCCTCTGTGACCCCCGGCAGGCAGGTGGTAGTTTGGGGGGAACCACCCAGGGAGTGGGAAGCAAAGGGGGGCCCCGGGTTTTTGGGCCAAGCCCCCCGCCGCAAAGGGGGGGGGAAAAACTTGGCTGGGGGACCCCCAGGTCCAAACCCCAAAAGGGGGCTACCTGCGGTGACACCCCGGGGGGGCCAAGACGGGAATCCAGGATTTGGAAAAACAGGAACACAGCAACATGTACAGCGGGAAATACAGGGGGGTTTAAAAACTTTACCCCTAGCCCCAAACAGGAAAACGGCGGGAACGGGAGGGGGTTATCAAAACAGGTCCGGACCGGGGAACACGGCGGGAACCCGGAGGCAAAACAGGACGGGAACCCCGGAGGATACAGGAAACACAGACCCGACGGACGGACGCCAGGGGCTCAGATGACAAAAAACACGGGACCAAAACTCGGGGGGTTAAAGGCTCAAAAAAAGCAACCTGAATGCGGCAGGAGCTCAAGATGGGAAGCAGAAAGGGACACAGCAAAAACGGGCAATGAACTGCCCCAGATAAAAAACAAAAACCCCCCTCTTTTTCCCAGAGGTCGGGGGTAAAGAGGAAGGTGCACAGAACAGGGAAACTATAAAAGGGGGCAGGAAGCTCCGCGCGCCCCCGCCCATGGGAAAGGCACAGGGGAAACAACGGGAACCCAGGAACCAACAAGACTGGACGGGCCAGGCAATACATAGCAAAACACAGGCTCCCCGGGGAACCCCGGAAACGGGGAGCCCCACAAGACAGGGCAGGCACGGACACCCGGGGCCCCAAAGGGAAAAGGAACCGCGGAAAGAAACCGGACATTTAACCCCCCCCTAAAAAGCCCCCTCCCCCCCCCCTCCAAATCACAGAATGGAAACCCAACATAGGCCAGGGGCCCCAATTCCTCGGGGGAAAACCCCCAAAAACCAAGTCCCAGCTTAAAAAAAGCCAGAAAAAGGGAAAACCAAGAAACGGGAGTCAAGGGGGGAAACAAGCCCCAAGGGAAAAATTTGGGGGGGGGAACCAGGGGGCAGTAAGCCACAGGGGGACCAAAAGGGCCCTCAGGGGGGGAACCGAACCACGGGACTCAGAAGGCCAGGGCGGGACCGAAACCACGGGGACTCAAAGGCTCAGGGCGGGACCGTAGCCAGGGGGACCCCAAAAGGGCCCAGGGCGGGACCGTAACCACGGGGACCAAAAAAGGGCCCAAAGGGCGGGACCGGAAAAGCCCGGGGACCAAAAGGGGCTCGGGGCGGGCCCGGGAACCACGGGGACCAGAAGGCTCGGGCGGGACCTAACCACGGGACTCGAAGGCCAGGGGGGGGAAACCAGACAAGGCCAAACAAAGCCCTGGGGGGGACCATGAGAAAGGGGCCAAAACGAAAGTTTCTGGGGGGGAAACCAGGGGACTGGGCCCAAAAACAAAACTCGGGGGGGACCATGAGCTGGGCCAAAAACAAAGCTCTGGGGGGACCATGAGCTGGGCCAAAAACGAAACTCGGGCTGGACCATGAGTTTGGGCCCAAAACAAAAACCTCTGGGCTGGACCAAAAATTTGGCCAAACTAAGCTCTGGGCGGACCATGAGCCAAGGCCAAACTAAGCTCGGGGGAAACCAAAGAGCTAGGCCAAACGAAAGGGCTCGGGCTGGACCAGACTAGGCCAAAGGGTAACCCTCTGGCGGGAAACCCTGACAGGCCAAACGTAAGCCGGGCCCTGGACCAGACGGGCCAAACGTAACCTCTGGGCTGGACCATGACCCTAGGCCAAACAAAGCTCTGGGTGGACCGTGACTGGCCAAACGTAAGTTTGGGGGCTGGACCAGAGCTGGGCCCAAAACGTAAGCCGGGGCTGGACCAGAGCTGGGCCAAACGTAACCTCTGGGCTGGCCCAAAGAGCGGGCCCAAAACTAAGCTCGGGGCTGGGACCATAGCTAGGCCACGGGTGCAGACACTCTAAGGGGGCCCCGGGTCACCCCCCCCGGGGGGACCCAAAGGTCAGTTCAAAACAAAAAAAACGGTGCCGAGGGACTTTACCCCGGGAAGCTCCGACCGCAAAACCCCCATCCGGGGTGGTTTCCTCTGTGACACCACGGGCCCGGGGTTGGTGCGGAGGACCACCCAGGGAGTTTTTTTTCAAAGGGGGCCCCTGGTTTTTTCGCCAGACCCCGCCGAAAACCCCGGGTTGGGAAAACTATTGGCCCTGGGGGAAACCCCCCAGGGTCACACCCCTGACTTGGCTCCCCTTGGGGTGACAGCCGGGGTGCAAGACGGGAATCCAGGCGGGGGAAAATACGGGAACACGGGAACATGTACACAGGAACAGGGGGTTTTTTTAAAACGTACAAAAATTGCCCCACAGGATATGGCAGGAACGGGAAAGGGGTTAATCACATCAGGTACAACCGGGGAAACGGCGGGGAACGGGGAGAGCAAAAAAGGGGGCCCGGGGGGCAACACGGAGGAACAGGAACACAACACGACGGCCCGGGACGGCCAGGAGCCGGGAAAAACAAAAAACACTGGACCAGCTCTGGGGGGGTTTAAAAGGGAAAAAAACACAGACCTGAGATCCCAGGCAGGAGCCAAAGGGGGAAGCAAAAAGACACAGCAAAAATTTTGGGGCAATGAACTGACCCAGAGTAAGACAAAAAAATTTCCCTTTTCCTTTAAGCCAGGGGTTTCAGGGGTGAAGGGGAAAGGTCAAAAAAAACGGGAAACTAAAAAATGGGAAAGGGGAAAAGCTCCCGCGCGAAACCGCCATAGGGGGCACATTTCACAACAGGACCCGGGAACCAAAAAAAGACGGACAGGACGGGCGGGTACAAAGCAAAACCCACAGGCTGGGGGGAAACCCCTGCCCCGGGAAACCCCCACAGAGAAAATGGAAAGGCAGGGACGGGCCCCAAAGGGTTCCCAAAAGGAAAGGGACCGGGGCAGGGAACCTGACAAAAAACCCTTTTTTTTTCACTTACCCGTGGTACTAAACCCACCAGGACGGGGGAACTTTAAAGGGCACAAAAACTAAACCCAAACCAGTTGACTCAAGCCCTGCGGGAAACATGGAACCGATTTTCTCTTGTGTCCCCCTGATTTTCCAATTTGCCCAATAAAAGCTCTTTGACCTTTTTCTTCAACTTTTGGCATCAATCAACCTGCAAAGTCTCACAGCCAAGCCCCCAAGGGGTTTTCAAAGGGAAATTGAAAAGGGTCCCCAAAAATTGTATACCCGGGGGGAAACCAAACCCCTTTAAACCGATAAAGGGGGAAAAAAAAGCTGTGATGCCTTTTCTTCCCCGAACAATTAAAACCCACTACAAAAAATTTCTAGGCCTCGTCACTTACTGTTCGTCAATGGATACCCAATTTGCCTCCAGTCTTATGCAATTTTTATACTTTTCTTTCAAGGACATTAGTTACACCATGAACTCTCACTTGAGGCACAAGAGTGTTTTCAAAAAGCCTGGAAAACTTTATCCTACAAGCTCCGACTCTGGGAATCCCGGATTACTCACAGCCTTTCAAACTGTTCCTATTTTGAAGACTATGGCCAAGCTTCCGAATTCTTGACACAAAAACATGGAGAGCGTGTGAGACCTCTTGGATACTATTCTTGCAAGTTAGATCCTGTTGCACGGACTGCCCCTACTTGCCTCAGAGTTATCATTGCTGCACAAGTTCTTCTTGAAAAAACTCAAGACATCATTTTAGGCCATCTGCTCAATGTTTTGGCTCATCATGATCTACAAGGGACCCTGAAACAGTCGCAGCAATCTCAGTAAACAGCGCCATCTCCATATACAATGCCAATTACAGATGCCTGAAAATGTCACTTTGAAGAGATGTACTACTCTCAACCCAGCCACTCTGCTTCCTCTCTCAAGGGGGGAAGATGAAGATCAGTCTACCACAAATGAAGACCAGACTGCCGCGGATGAACCTCTTCATGACTGTCTTGAACAAATGGAGGCTGAAACCCCCCATCTTCCTACTGTTTCTACATCCAAGTTGGAGAACCCAGACTATGTCTTCTTCACAGATGGATCCAGATTAGAGATGGGCGAATCGTTTCTAACGAAGTGGAATTCGTTTAGAATTTCAGGAAAACTTTGATTCTGATAGATGTCGTTGTTTGGGGTGATTCGCGGGAAGGAAGCGTGCTTTTGATTGATAAAATGGCTGCGAGCACATGGCGTTACATGAGGCAAAGAACTCTGGGAGGAAGAAAGGAACATCCTCAATGACATGTGCAAGATGAAGCCAATCAGAGAACCGGCGGGATTCTGTGATGTTCACCGCACTATATAAGTCCGGGCGACGCTGGGAGCTCATTAAACCCCTCTCACTGTACTGTGTAGGGAAGGGCTGCCGGGCTGCTTATGATAGCTGATACTAAAGAACTAATTTTTATATACAGCAATTTTTGGGGTGTCACAGCTTGTCTCAGAGACTGCTTCTCTTACCATTCTAATTCTGATTTTGTGGGTATTGGAACTGAAGTCCATGTGCGTCCAATGCAGCGTTTCATTTTTTC